>JAQZBX010091356.1:0-12398 GCA_029593785.1 Cabassous unicinctus
GCATTAAGTTTCTTCTCTCACCAAAGTCCATTGCCACGTGTTGGAGCCAGACAGCTGCCAGCATTTGCCAGGGTTCAGGCTTCTGGGTTTCCTCTCTTCCCAGGGCTGTGTTTTGCCCAAAAGTTCAGTCCTTAGTGTATTTCACTCATCTAGTATTTTGCTATAAGCTGCAAGGAGAAGCCAAGCCACATTCTCTGAGTTTACCTTGGACAGTTCTTCAGCTAAATGTTCTGGTTCACCATTTTCAAATTCTGTCTTCCATATAACACCAGGAGTTAATCTTGCTAAGTTCTCTGCAACTTTAAAACATGGATCACCTTTCCTCCAGTTTCCAATACTAGTTTCATCATTTACTTCTAAGGCATCACAGAAAGTCTCTTTAGCATCCATATCAACAGTTTCTTCAAAGTGACCTTGGACTTTTCTATCAAACATTTCACAATTCCTCCAAAAAATACCCCTTACCCATTTATAAAACCGTTCCAACATTTTGGTAATTTCAAAAGCACTACCCCACTCCTGGTACCAAATTCTGTATTAGCCAAAGAGGTGCTAATGTGAAATATCAAAAATGGGTTGGTCTTTACAAAGAGTATTTATTTGGGGTAGAAGTCCACAGATACCAGGCCATAAAGCATTATGTTTCTTCTCTCACCACAGTCCATTGCCATGTTGTTAGAGCAAGACAGCTGCCGGCGTGTGCCAGGGTTCAGGCTTCTGGGTTTCCTCTCTTTCTGGGGCTGTGTTTCTTCCCAGGGCTGCATTTCTTTCCAGGCTTAGCTCTTGTTTCCTCCACAAGGTCAGATGTAGATGATCAGGTGAATGGCTTGCTTCTCTTCTCCTGGGGCCTTCTTTCCAACATCAAAACTGCTTCTCAAAAGACTGCTTCTTCTGTCCTTTGCCTTGCCTTTTATATTTGATTCTCCACCCACCAAGGGGTGGGGTTCAACACCCTACTGATGTGGCCCAGTCAACACCCTAATCATAACTTAATCATGCCCAGATTAACAGATCAGTTTACAAGCATGATCCAATTATATTTTGGAATTCAGAATTGCATCAAATTCCCCAATGGTTACAAAGATAATGTAAGGAAGAATCTACAGGATCTTGTATTAGGAAATGGTTTCATAAGCTTTACACACAAAGCACAAGGAAGGAAAGAAAAAATAGATAAATGGGACCTCCTCAAAATTAAAAACTTAAGCACCTCAAATGAGTTTGTCAACAAAGTGAAAAGGCAGCCTACTCAGGTTGGAGAAAACATTTGGCAAATATATATTTGATAGGGACCTAATAGCATATATAAAGAATTCCTACACCTCAAAAATAAAAAGACAAACAATTTAAAAAATGTGCAAGTGATTTGAACAGACACTTCTCCAAAGGAAAAATACAAATTTCTAAAAAGCATATGAATAGATGCTCATCATCACTAGCTATTAGGGAAATGCAAATCAAAACTACAATGAGACATCATCTTACACCCATTAGACTGATGGCTATTAAAAAAGAGAGGACTACAAGTATGGGTGAGGATGTGGAGGAATGGGAAGTGCTGGTGGGAATGTAGAATGGTACAGCCATGATGGAGGAAAATTTGGCAGTTTCTCAGGAACCTAACCATAGACCTACCATATGATTCATTAATCCCACTGCTGGGTATATAACTAAAAGAACTGAAAGTAGGGACATGAACAGATATATGCACACCAATGTTCATAGCAGCATTATTCACTATTGCCAAAAGTTGGAAACAACCCAAATGTCCATCACCAGATGAATGGATAAACAAATTGTGATATATACATACAATGGAATATTACTTAGCTGTGAGAAGCAATGCAGTATTAACACTTGGGAGAACATGGATGAACCTTGAAGACCTTATGTTGAGTGAAGCAAACAAGCCAGGCACTGAAGGAGAAATACTACATGACCTCACTGATATGAATTGAACACATTGAGCAGGCTCACAGAGCTAGAGTCTGGAAGATAGGTTTACAGGAGACAGAAATGGAGAAGAAGATTGTGAGTCAATGCCCATATGGGAAAAATCTATGATAAGGTGGAAGGGTGTAGTTGTGCTGTGGATGGGCATAATAGTTGTGCAGTCATGCTATTGGGCTAGGTGGTGCTGATCTGTGAGGGGGGTTGAGTGGTGAGGGTGGGTTAGACTGTCCATGGAACTGGGGGGAGGCTTGAGGGAGGGAGCAGGTGAACTCTGGGGATTTGTAGGTATGTGGTTGAAAGTACAATGTTGGGAATGCTCTTTTGACAAATACAGAAGGGGTGGGCTACTGGTTTAAGGTGTTGGATGTGGGGGTCATGTGGGACAGGGCACACCTGAGGCAAGCTTATAGGGAGTGCATAGCATTCATCTTTCATAGTGTGTTGTATCAGGAGTTCGAGACTCATTATGAGCAGTAAGGTGCTGGAGTGCCATCCTGAGGAGTCCTGCTATGATCTCAAGTAGAGGGGCAGCAGTCTCTTGAGAGCATAAGCAGTGCCTAATAGGAGAGGCCAGGCCAGTATATCAAGCCCTCAATGCTGTTGCAAGTAACTATGAATCTTATCCTTCAATGAGTTAATCCTGGTGGGTCCTGAGGGGAGAAGGAGGGAGGAATAGAATAGATAGAGCATGGTACATTTTTGGGGTGATGGGATTGTTCTGCATGATCTTGCAAAGATGGATACAGACCATCTCAAACTTCACCAAAAGCTATAAAAGTGTATATCCAAAATATAAACTACAATGTAAATCATTGACCATTGATAGTATCAATGTTTCAGTATTTGTACATCAATTGTAAAAAATGTACCATCCACCTGTAAAATGTTATTAATAGGGGAAAGTGGAAAAGGGAGAGCTTTTGGGTATATGCAATTACCTATATTCTGTACCTGACTGTTCTGTAACCTAAAGCTTCTTTGAAGACAAAATGAAAAAAATAAAACACTGGGTGAATAAATGGAAGCAAATGTCACTGTATATACAAAACAACATATCTTACAGTGCATAAAGACATAATATCAAATTTTTCTAACTTTATATTTCAGACTTTCAAAAAAATTTTTGTATTTTATTTGTTATTTCTTATTATTATATCATTTTCCTATTAATTGTATTCATTTATTTTGTTGGCATCAATTTTGAATAAGTTTTGGATCACAGAAAGGTTACAGCTGTGGCAAGGGAGGATCATTGGTGCTGGGTGTCAGAGATGTGAGATGCATGGGAAGAGGTTCACCAGGGACATACCTATAAGACATAAGAATATGTTTAATTGTTCATGTGGCATTCTCATAGTGTGCAGAGATTCACACAATAGACAAAGAACTATTGAATTTCCATCCTGGAGATTTCTGCCACATTCTCTAATGTGACAGCAGGAATCCTCTGAGTACAGGGGCAGTGACTAGTGAAGGAGGATGGACCATTGACAGGCCCTTGATTGTGATGACTGTACTTATGCACCTTTACTTTTCAAATTGAAACAGCATAGTATTATAGGGTGCCTATGCATTACCTCCTGAGAAACTCCTTGTTGCTCAAATGTGACCTCTCTCTAAGCCAAACTCAGCACATAAATGCATTACCTTCCCCCCAGCATGGGACATGACTCCTGAGGATGAGTTTCCCTGGTACCAAGACATTACTACTAAGCACCAACTAGCAATGCAACTAAAAAAGACCATAACCAAAAAGGGAAAATGGTAAAGACAAATTATTTCATATGGCTAAGAGACTTCAAAATGAGTTCAGAAGTCATTTCAGAGGTTATGCTTATGCACGTCTCAGCAACTACTCATCGAATGCCAAAGTAAATATAACCACAAATAGTGGGGATCTTGAGGGCTCTGGAGATATACGGACACTATAGGCAGGTCAGACAGCTAAGGAGTTTAGCACCATGCCAGTTGGCCCTACTTTGGAATTTATGCTCCACAGTGTGATAGAGTTTGACTCAGTTGTGTTTTCCCTACACATGGCTCTGCTGCCCTTCTTTTTGAATGTATAGTTAGTACTAGAGGTGATTGGCGTATGTCGAAGAGACTTAAAGCTTTGGGTTGTCAATGTGCCAGTTGGGCCCTGAATCAGAACAGCCTTGAAACACCTACTCTCCAGTTCATTGGACTCAACCAGGACAGAATCAACACAACCACTCACAGCAACCTGATTAGCTTAATTAGCCTTTCCATGCTCTTCCAAATGACAAACTCCAACCTAAATTTCTCACTAACATTCTTCACCAAGGAGATGATGATTGACAATGACCATCTAAAGGAATAGAGAGAGTCTGCAACTGCAAGCAAGAAAGTCCTATCCATCTGCCCCATGGGATCTAAGCCTCCTCCCAATTAGAGGTGGAGTGGGCATTACCATCACAGAATCCTCAGGATTGGGGAATGGACAATGGACTAGAGTAAACTTACAGTTGTTCTATTGTAAACTTGCTGTGATCCTAGCAATGGAAGAACTTTTATCATAGATATGGAAGCAGTGGCCACTAGAGGTTCTGAAGGGAGGGAAAGAGAAAAATGTGCATAATATGGGGATATTTTTGGGACTTGGGAATTGTACTGAATGACATTGTAATGACAGATACAGGCCATTGTATATCTTGTAATAAATTGAAAAAATGAGCAGGATAAAGTGTAAACTACAATGAAATCCTTAGTGGCAATACTCCAAGATGTGTTCATCAATTTTGGCAAATGTACCACAGTAATGAAGGATGATGTTAGTGTGGGAAACTGTGGGAGGGGTAGGGAGCTGGGCATATGGGAATCCCCTATATTTTTTTGTGTAACATTTAAGTAATGTAAGTTTCTTTAAAATAAAAAGTAAAAAAAGTATATTAAAAAAGATTAATAAAAAATTTTATAATAAAATTAAGAATAATTCAGAAAAGAAAAAGGATTTTGATATGTTGTCAGGGAATAAGCACATAAGGAGCCACTTATCTAGTAGAAAAGAAAACAATAATTTATTATAGAAAAAAAAGTGACTGGAAGTTTAGAAAAAGTATGTTGAGGGAGCAGGAGTAGCTCAGTGGTTGAGTACTTCCTTTGTATGTATGAGATCCCAGGTTCAATCCCTGGTATCATCTGAAACTGGTATCAATTCAATATTTGCAGAAAGTAAACTGAGCAGTAGGAATCACCAAGGAGAGGCTGGAAAGGAATGGAGCCAAACATTTAGTGCCATTTAAGTCATTTTAAAGAAAATAGTAGAAAAAATTGGGATAGTGACTATGAAAACCACACAAGAAAGGATTTTTGGTGACAACCCAAATGTAAAATTATTATATAAATTTTTTTTTAAATAGCCTAAAAATAACAGAAAATATTTACTACAGACGTGCCATTTAAAGTTTTTAGTTATCAATTCAGAATGATAATGTACAAACCACTAAAAAGAGCTGAACAACCCTACAGGAAAAAGTGTTCAAGTTAAAAAGAGAAACAATATAGTTACCAGTTAGATTTTAGTTACTAGTTTAAAATCTATTAAAACAGATGGACATGTGCCAGCTGGGCCCTGAGCTGCAGCGGAGTTGCAACACATACTCTCCAGTTCATTGGACTCACCCAGTACAACTAACAAGGATGTGAGGATGGAAAACCACCATACTAAGGATCCAAGAGTGTCTACAACTGCAAGAAAAAGAGTCCCATCCATCAGCCATATGGGATTGGAGCCCCTTCTCAATTGGAGGTAGAGTGGGAAGCACCATCCGAAAATTCTCAGGATTCAGGAATAAAATATAGAATAGAGTGGACTTACTGGTATTCTACTACAGACTTGTGATTCTAACAATGGAAGAAATTGTATCATTGATGTGGAGACTGTGGCCATCAAAGGTGCTGAAGGCAGGGAGAGGGAAAAAGAAATGTAATATGGGGGCACTTTTGGGACTTGGAATAGTCATCAATGATATTGCAATGACAGATACTGGCCATTATATATCCTGCCACACCTACAGAATTAATTGGGAGAGAGTGTAAACTACAATGTAAAGTATAGTCCATCATTAGTGGCAATGCTCCAAAATGTGTTCATCAGTTTTGCAATGAATGTACCACATTTGCAATGAAAGAATTTGTTAATGTGAGGAAAAGTGAGAGATGTCAGGAGTGCAGCATATGGGAATCCCTTATATTTTTTTATGTAATATTTTATGTATTTATGTATCTTTTAGAAAAAATAAAAAATATATTTAAAAAAACAGATGGACAATCAAACATATATGAAATATAGGCAAAAATGAAATAATTCCTATGTTAGGAATGGGAGCTCTAACTCTTTAGTGGGAGAATAAAATCTTTTTACACTGTTTCTTGATACATTACTGAAGAAAGCAATAGAGATATTTTTGAAAATTGTCATGCCATCATGCAAAATTTTTCATATGGGAAATTTTATTGAAGTGCTATATATAATTGGAAAAATAGAAACAATATTTATAATTCTATTTCTACTAATGTCCAATAGTGGAATATTTATTTCATAAATTGTTATATATCATATTTTATAATAGAATACTTTCCAAGTATTAAGAATACACATAAACATACATAGATGGATAGTGATTGATAGATGATAGATAGATAGATAGACATATATGTGTTACAATGGGCAAATATATACAGTATATTGTTGAATGGAGAAAACAGATTATAAAACATTATGCATAGTTGGATAAATTTTTATACACTTTTATATATGAATGTATAATTGCATTTAATGCTACCACCCAAAGGAAACTGACATTTTATTGCAAAAATTTCCTAAATATTTTTCAATGTAAAATAAATGCTTAGGCAAGCATATATGTGAAGTCTCGTGACAATATTGATGATTTCAAATTTTTTAAATTTCTTATCTGTCTCACCCTATAATAAACATGAAATTAAAAATAAAGCTTTTAAATCCACAGAAAAAATTTAAAAATATGTATATTTTTTCCTAAGTCCTGAAAGACCCATGAAATAATAGTTCATGCCTGTTATTCAGGATCTTCCTTTTCTTTTTCTTTTCTTTAGCTCCCACAATTTCCATCTTATTCTGATCTCTGAGTGAGGTGTACTTAAGAGTTCCACCCAAGTATTATATCCATGGGCTATGATTTCTGTGGTTTAGAATGTTAATTTTAACCTATCTAAAATATCCTAAGACTTCAAAATGAGAAATTAACTTAAAAAGTGAATCTTAACTGGTGCGTTGTTAGGGAAAATGGTACTGCAGGTATATTTTTTAAAGGTTCCTATAAATCAAGCTATGCCTAATTTGAGCTCACATTATGAAATTATGAAATGAATGGGAAAAACACTCTGGTAAGGACTAGAAGACCTAACAAATAGCAGGTTTAGATCCCTAAGAACCTCTCAGAATAGAGCTAGCCAAGAGAGGCCATGAAAAAACTATCCTTTAAGGAGATAGGATGTATAAAGTAAGGAATGTAAAGTGCAAGTAAATATTTGATACTATCAAATTAGTCAAAATCAAAATCTAATGGAAATAGTAATAAAAGTTAGAATCTTTATGGATTAACTAGAAGATTAGACACCAATGAAGAGAAAATTCATGAAATGGAAGCTAGATCTGAACTCAGCACAAAGAGGTAAAAGGAGAGAAAAAATGAAGAAGAGGTTGAGAGACAGAGGATGAGAAGAAAATGATCATGATTGATCACTAATCCATAGATTTTAACTAAAATCTATGAATAAAACTTTTTTTCCATTGAGGTGAGTGTGACAGTTTGGAACTTTTTGTGGATTCCAGAAAGGATTATGTTCTTGGAGCTAATCCATTCAAGTGTGTGGGTCCCTTTGATCAGATTGCTTCAGTGAGGTATGTCCCATGGTTGGTCTTGACCCTTTTGCTGTAGTTCTTTATAAATGGATGACTGAAACAAGAGACAGGGAAAAGCAGCAGAAACAGAGAAATCCCAAGAGGCTGGAATAAGTGGAGCACAGAATCATGGAAAGAGGCCCATAAGAAGCTGAAAGATATGAGGACCAGAGGAGAGGGGAGAGAGTAACCATATGCCTCATCACTAACAGCAGAGCTCAGGGAAAAAAGTGAACTCGGTGGGGAAGGTAGAGACTTCAGCAGAGAATAGCCACCATTGTGCCTTGCCATATGGCAAGAGTCCAGAATCACCAGCAGCCAACCTTGGGTGAGACAGCATCTCAGATGATACCTTGATTAGGACATTTTCACAGCCTCAAAACTGTAAGCTTTTAATATAATAAATTCCCAGTATAAGAGCCAACATTTTTCTGGTATTTGCTACTAGCAGCTTTTAGCAAATTAAAACAATGTGGTTTCAAATGTTTTCTTATTTTGAACAATACTGCAGTGACTAATGATGCACATGTTTCCTTGTATATATCTATGCATATGCCAATGAAGTATAATTCTTGGTGTGAGATTACTGGGTTGTATGAAATGTGTTTGTCCAACTTATTTGCTATTGCCAAATGATTTTCAAAGAAAATCAATTGGTATTGCCATCAGCAGTAGAAGAAAATTCCTATTACTCCTTGTGTTAGTCAGCCAAAAGGGTGCTGATGCAAAATACTAGAAATCACTTGGCTTTTATAAAGGGTATTTATTTGGGGCAGAAGCCCACAGTTATCAGGCCATAAAGCATAAGTTACTTCCCTCACCAAAGTCTATTGCCATGTGTTGGAGCAAGATAGCTGCTGATGTGTGTGAGAGTTCAGGTTTCCTGGCTTCCTATCTTCCCAGGAGTTGTTTTTCTCTTGGCTCGGCTCCTCTGTTATCTCCCCAAGGCCAGCTCTATACTATCAGGTGAACAGTTTCTTTCTCTTCCCAGAGCCTTTTCTCTTTTCTCATGATCAAGCTCCTCTGTGTGCTTACTTCCCAGGGATCCAGCTCAAAAACTCCAATATCAAATCTCAACTCTGTCCTTTGCCATATCTTTTATCTGTGAATTCCCACCCACAAAAGGGTGGGGACTCAACACCTTACTGGCGTGGCCCAACCAAAGCCTTAATCATTATTTAATCATGTAAACCCCTTAATAAAATATATTCTATTATGCCCAGAGATTATAGTTCAGTGAAGTGAAGACAACATCCTCTCTAACCATTGGCATACAGATTCAAACCTCTCAGAGCAATGAGTTGACCACTTGGCCTTCCCTAATCCATGGGAGACAAGTCCACTGCTCTCAGACCTATGGACTGATGACCTTAAGCCACCTACTCCTTGAGGAATTTGCTCCACCCTCTCTGAACCCTGGGGTGGCAAAACTCTCCCCAAACATCAGGCAAGAACATCCACCCTCTTCAACTGCTTGGGCAAACACCCCCTCTGTATATATGGGTGGGGTTCCACTCTTGGCCCAAAGTGATGTCTTAATTCCATATCTCAGCTTTCATGGTTTTCCTCTTAAATTGGTTTCTCCTTGAATCTCTGCTTTCCATCACCTTTTTAGTCTAAGCTGATAGTGGTTTTGTTCATACAGCTCTCTCAAAAAGCTTGTTGGTTTAGCATGCAAGAAGCAGGGGTCTGAGAGCCTGGAGGACTCCAATAATGCAGAATTGAAGAAAGAGAAAAATATCAGATCCAGTACCATAAACCTGAAAATGGACATGGATTGTTAAGGCATTCAATCAATTCTGCTACATTTGCTCCCCTGAGAAGATGGCTGATTGGGGACAGGATCCTGCCTGAGTGGTCTGTTCTGGGAACCCATGAAGTGAGAACCTTAGGGACAACGATCTAGAGGGAGCTGGACAGTGAGGTGGATTGCTCAAGATAAAATCATGATTTTTTCCCCAGCTGGAAATCATGGACATGGATAGTTAAGCCCCACCCTCAGGGCAAAGAGCTAGGGTGAGCCCAAACTCCCACTGGCAGCCTGATTAGAGGGAGCATTCTCCAAGAGCTGGAGGGTTCTAGCAGAGGGTGGAAAGGGCTTTCCTTTCTGTGGGTTTGGCTGTCTGGACCCCCTTGCAACTTTGGGGAGCACACCAGCTGGCTTGAAGTGGTGCTGGGCTGAGGGGAGAAATGCAAATCTACTGAGGAAACCTGATTTATCTAGCCTCCCTGGGAGATGGAGGTTTGGCTTGGGAGGGGGCAGAGTCAGTGAGTTTTATAGTTCTGCACTGAGGAGTATCAGAGCTTCAGCTCCCCTGGGGGGTGATCAGGCAGTGGGAAGTGTTTGATAACTTTCCACGAGCCTATTTAGGGTACCCTTGGCAGACGGTGTGGTATAGAAGAGGCCTTCTTTTGGGTCCCTTATTTCTCAAAAAAAAAAAAAAAGTTACTTAAAATAAAAAATTAACTTAGTTTGCTCACTAAAATCTGCCTCAAAACCTGCAGAGAGAAGACTGCAGGGTAATTGATTGATGAACACAGGCAGGCTGAGAGGCTCCACAAGGTCCCAAGAAGGAATGCTGTTCTTCCTTAGCTTTGTTTGCTTGCTTGTGTGTTTGTTTGGTTTTTCTTTGTTTGTTTGTTTCTTGCTTTCCTTTCCTCTTTCCTCCCCTCCATTTTTTTAAAAATTAGGTGCTGCTAGCTTGTTTCTTCTTTCCTGTACTGTTGCTTCCTTGATTTCCCATTCTCTGTGTATATTGATTTTGCCTACCAACGCTATCTCTTGTACTTCCTTCATCTTTCTACTTTCTGCTTTCTATTATGTTTCTTATATTCCACCTTTTTTCATTAGTCCTCAACTTCATGGGCATCAATTTCTATATTGTCTATTCTGTTTTCTTTTATTATTATTATTATTAACTTTTTCCTTTCAGCCCATTCTTTACTCTTTCTCTCTCTCTCCTCATCATTCTAGCCTTTTAAATCATTCTATAAATTTTTCTCTATTTGGTTTCCTATTCCACTGTAGGTACTCCATTTTTTTTTCCATATTACTCTACACTGTTTACATGAGTTAAATATTCATTTTATTAAGTCTTATATGGCCCTTCTTCTAACTTTTATCACTATTACTATTATCCTTTTTCCTTTCTTACCTCTTTCAATTCTGCTGGCACTAATCTTTTTCCTTCAAGGGAACATAGAAAAAAGCAAGGAAATAGAACAAGAAGAACAAAGTGTCAAAGAGAAAATTTAACATACACACAGAACCACTAGCAAAATAAAACTCTAGAGCAGAGAGAGAAGCTAATCAACTGAATAAACCCATCAAGATAAAATGATGATCAAAGTGCAACAAAAAATTACAAACCATACTAAGAAACAGGAAGACATGGACCAGTGCAATGAACAAACTAAAAACCAGGAAGAGATGCAGAACATCAAACAACTAATCAAAGCTGTCCAAACAAATATAATGGACCAACTTAATGAAGTGAAGGAAGAGATTAAGGATATTAAGAAGACACTGGGAGAACATACTGAAGAAATTGTAAACATGCATAAAAAGAAAGCAGATATGATGGTGATGAATGGCACAATCCCAGAAATAAAAAAATAAAACAAAACACACTGGATTCACATAACAGCAGATTTGAACAGACAGAAGAAAGAATTAGTGATGTGGAAGATAGTATATCCAAAATCAAACAGATAGTAGAACAGATAGATAAAAAGATAGAAAAAATCCAGCAGGGCCTTAGGGATTTAACCAACAACACAAAATGAACAAACATACACATTATAGTCATCCCAGAGGGAACAAAAGGAATGTTGAAGGAAATAATGGCTGAAAATTTCCCAACCCTATTCAGGGAGATGGATGTACATGTCCAGGAAGCACAGTGCACCCCAAACAGTAAAAATCCCAACAGGCCTACTCCAAGACATATAATTATCAAAATGTCAAATGCTCAAGACAAAGAGAAAATACTCAAGGCATCAAGAGAAAAGGGAACCATCACATACAAGGTAAGCACAATAAGATTAAGTGCTGATTTCTCATCTGAAATCATGGAGGCAAGATGTCAGTGGTATGCATAGTCAAGGTGCTAAAAGAAAAAATTTCAGCCAAGAATTCTCTATCCAGAAAAGCTGTTATTCAAAAATGATGGAGATTTCAAAATATTCACAGATAAGCAGAAATTAAGAGAGTCTGCCAATAAGAAACCTGCACTTCAAGAAATACTAAAGGAAGTTCTACAGGTTGAAAGAAAAAAGGAGAGAGAGAGTTGTAGGAGATTGTAAGAACAACTAAATAGACAAAAAGAGAAATAAAAACAACATATGACATACATAAATCCAAAGAAAATATGGCTGATGTAAAAATTTCATTGAGAGTAATAACACTGAAAGTTAATGGATTAAACTCACCAGTCAAGAGACACAGATTGGCAGAATGGATAAGGAAATATGATCCATCTATATGCAGTATAAGAAACCCACCTTAGACCCAGGGATCCAAGGAGGCTGAAAGTGAATG
>JAQZBX010091357.1:0-12401 GCA_029593785.1 Cabassous unicinctus
TGCATGGTTTCTAATATAGCGAATGTTTAGCCTACCCTGATTATCACAAAATCAGGACAGCAAGAATATTCGTATTCTTCCTGTTTCTTAGTAGGGCTTGTAATTTTTTGCTTATGTCTAGGCATATGAATATGTTGGTGAATTTTCTCTGGCAGTCACTTTTTTTCTCTTGCATAGTGGTTTTGTTTCACGACTTCTCTTTGATTTTTGCTCCAACTTATTCTAAGTCTTTAAAATTGCCCAGCTTAGGTTATCAAAATAGGGCCAGGGACTCATTAATGGGGTCTGGGACAAAAGACTCCAGAAAGAGATTTTTCTCCTTGCAGTTTCCTGGCCAGCCAGCAGATGGTGCTCACCAGCAATCTTTCCTTAGAGGTATCTTTCAGCCTCCACTTGGCCATGATTCTGGTCTGGCTAGAGCCGAGATCCAAAGTGGTCTTTACTGGCCACACTCACTGAAGACAACACTCTACCTTCCACTGTTCCCCTTTCAGTTGGTTGCAGTGCGCCACGGATTTTATCCAGGCTTTTTGCCTTGAAGGTGGGTGATGGGTGCCGTTCACAGCTGCAGGGGCTAGTAACTCATAGTTTTCATCTCAGCTTCTTCATCTCTCTTTTCCTCTCCCTCCTGGAGGCTGCACAGCACTCTCTTGGTCCACAGTTCCCCAAAGCCGCTCCCGTGGACTTTTTGCCCTTTTTGTCCAATGTTTTTTGTGAGAGAGTCAAGCACTGCCTATCTGCTCTGATGCCATCTCCCCAGAAGTCCCCTGTCCTTTGCTTTTTTTTTTTTTTTTCCAAGCATTATAGGGGATTGAACCCAGACCTCATACGTGGGAAGCAGGCACTCAAACCACTGAGCTACATCTCCCCAGTCCTTTGCTTTTTGATGTGCTTTCTCTATACTCAATATCTGAGCTTATTCTTGCATGCAATGAAAAGAATATATGTAAATTGCTCCAACTTTGATATCTCACTTGTAGTCAAGTCCTATATTTTTAACTGACAACAAAGCATTCTTGAATACTACCTTAAATTTGATATGTTCCAGACCAAGCACATAAATTCCCTTATTCCCCCCTCCCCCTCCAAACTAGTTTTTCTTCCTGCTTCTCTTCATTTATTTCACTAGTTACTGGTCTACCACTATTCTTCCAACTTATAAGCTTAAAATTATTTGCAACCTCTTAAGCTTCATGTTATTCTTCCTTCAAATTGTCTTCGAGTTTTCTTTTCCTGTATCTTTCTACTGCATCTCAGGTTGCTACTGAATTGTCATAGCTGCTTATTAGTTCTTGTGCCTGCCTTCAGTATTTTCTAACATCAATCTGTTCTGAGCATTATCTTCAAGCTAATCATCCTGAAAACTTGCTTTTAGGCTATCACTTCCCTGTTGAAAACATCTCTTTGTCCTCATTACCAGGAAAGTGGTGATAATTCCTACTGTATCAGACTGCTTTAAAGAAACCACCAGAACAATCCCTTTCTAGATAAAATGAATTCACTATGGCCTACTAAACCAATGATAAAGCTACTAGTATTTGTGTAGTGCTTAGCTGGTAAGAAAGCACTATCAGAGTGTTCGCATCCTTGTAAGAACTCTGCAGTATAAAGAAGGCATAATCCTTTTTGTGACTGTCAGATTAAAGTTGGAGAAATGCTGCTGTTAAATTGTAGAGACCAGGACTCTCTAATCTAGTTTTACCTACTTTTTTCTCGCAGTACTTCTCAACAAGCATCCTCCTCTCCCTTGGTCTTATTTGTGGTCCCGCTAGCAGCTGCTCTCATTCGTGCCCTTAGGCCTTCTTTCATGCCGCAGTTCCTCCTTGGAAGACTCCCTCCATTGCTTTCCACTTTTGCTTTCGGTCTTAAGACCCAACTGAAATTTTGCCTATTTTTAGGAGACCTTGCCTAGCCTCTCCACTAATTTCCCCCTTTCTTTACCTTTTTATTTTATTTAGTTACTATCCTAGTTTATCACCTAATTTTTCTTACCAAATCACAAAGAAATTTTTTCACAGCTGGAACCTGTTCCTTCTCCTGTCCCTTCTTCTGTGACATTATTTACTGCTTAGTTCTTTGCATCTTCTTCCTTACTCACGAGGCCCTGGAGAATTTACCTTAGTGTCCTACAATTTAATTTGGATGTGAATTTAGGTTGTATATAAATGTTAAAGTTATTTTCCCAACTTAATTGTAAGTTAACTTAAAAAGCCCCCCATTTCATTTTTCTAATGTTCTACAGTGCTAGGCATTTAAAATAACATACTTCCACATATATAAATTCATTTGCTATACCTTAAAATGTTGTTGCATTTATAGCACTTGCACAGAGCTTAAATTCAAAATTGAAATGAGGTAATTTTAAAGCTTATTTATGAAGCTGTCATTAACTTTATAAAAGATTATTTAAGCAGATCATTTTCATAGATTGATTACGTATAGAGGGTAAAAGGTGTTTAGGTAATCTGATATATATAGAGTGTGATGTGTCATTTGTGATTTCATTAAAGGTATAATTTTCAGTGTGATAATTGTTTTAAATTTGGGATTATTTTCTAAGTTTTCTTTTCGGCAGTTTAACAAAACTTGTTTTTTCTTGATAATTTTGTTCTAAAATGATAACTGCATTATTTCTTTTTAACTCTTTTAGGGATTTGGATCCTGCTCCTAATCCACCTCATTTTCCGTCACATGTGATTAAAGCAACATTTGCCTATATCAGCAATTGCCATAAAACCAAATTTAAAAATATTTTAGAAATTCTTTCCAAAAGCCCTGTAAGTATAAATAACTAGCTTAATAACTGAAAAGAAGATTCCTTCTTTCAGTTAGAAAATCTGTGTATTTCTTTAAAAGAGAAAGATAAGCTAATGGAAAATTTATCTGAATAATTTCAGAAGAAAAATACTCTCGTTTACAATTTTATCTCTTGTATTTTACTTGTCAGTATAAGTTAAATATAAGACCTGAATTTCAGGATGCTTTTGTCATATATTAACTCATAGAATATATTTACTTTTTTTTTCCCCAATGAGAATATGCTATTTAATTATAGTTTACCATCTTAAAACTAAATATATTGGCCATAGTTTTTCTCCTTAAGATTAAGGTATTGATTTCCTTAATGTAATATTTTGCATTTGATATCAAACCCAAATCCAAATTCTGTAATTTTAGTTATTTTGAACATAAAATGTATTTATTATAGCTTTGTGTGTGCTATTAGATGTGTTTTTATTAAATGTTTGTTTATTTTATAGGACTCCTACCAGAAAATTCTTATAGCCATATGTGAGCAAGCAGCTGAGACAAATAATATGTATAAAAAGAATAGAATTCTTAAAATATATCACCTGTTCGTTAGTTTATTACTGAAAGAAATAAAAAGTGGCTTAGGAGGAGCTTGGGCCTTTGTTCTTCGAGATGTTATTTATACTTTGATTCACTATATCAACAAAAGGTAAATATTATATTCAGACCAGTATATAAGTAGTTTTTCAACTCTCTTTATTGAAAATGTATATGCTTCTAAGAGGCACAAGCCAGAGAATTTGTTCTTTTGAATTTTGCTTTTAAATTCTATGTATATCTTCCTATTTTTTTCTAATGCACTAATATACCATCTTTTAGAGTATAATGTCAGTTAAACATTCTTAAATAGCTATGTCAATGGCTCTGCTTTGCGCAAAGCATGATAAGAAAAATTAAGGAAAATTCTGCAAAATTCTTTAGTTCCCCAAGGAAATTTCTGAAAAAGAAAATAGTAAAAGAAACAAAGGCTGTCCACTCAAGTTTGATTGTGTACAAAGGCTTGAATGACCAGCACTAATATAACCCCCATATCTGCTAGAAATAAGTCCTTGGGTTGAAGTTAAAAGTTGAAGTCCTAGGACCAGCTTGCCTTCACCAGGAGGCCCCAGGAATCGAATCTGGGGCCTCCCATATGGTAAACAAGAGCCCAGTCACTTGAGCCACAGCCACTTCCTTTCCTTTTTTTTTCAAACCATTGATGGAAAGTTATTAATATATTACTATATACTACTGTCTTTAATTTGCTTTCATTGTATGTTTGCCCATATACAACCCAGGTATTAACAACTTGTAACATTAACGTACATTTGTTCTATTTCAGAGCAAAACATACTTACATATGCACTATTAACCATACTCAGTTTTCACGAGATTCGTGGTGCTATGCAGTCCCATGTTTCCTTTGTTTCTATATATAGCTACCTATTTTTTATTTTTTATTTTTTTAAAGATTTATTTATTTATTTATTTATCCCCCCCTTGCTGCTTGTGTTCACTGTGTCCATTTGCTGTGCGTTTTTTCTGTGTCTGCTTATCTCTCCCCTGCTGTGAGGTCTTGCTGCATCAGCCCACAGCGCCGCGGGGCCGGCCGGCCTGCCCTCAC
Source organism: Cabassous unicinctus (assembly GCA_029593785.1). NCBI lineage: Eukaryota > Metazoa > Chordata > Mammalia > Cingulata > Chlamyphoridae > Cabassous > Cabassous unicinctus. The sequence continues at coordinate 4,415 of JAQZBX010091357.1, forward strand.
AAGGAGGCCCCGGGAAGCGAACCCGGGGCCTCCCATATGGTAAACGGGAGCTCTATCGATTGAGCCACACCCGCTTCCCTATTTTTTAAATTATATTACTACTTCTCCAACTCTAGAAATTTCAACTATAGTAAGGTCTTCATCATTTTAATAAATACTCTAGGTGTAGATTATAACAAATATATATAAATTATTGTAGTATTTTGGTTTTATATTCAATTTAGCATCTCTGATCCTTTCCTTAGACTTTAAGGAGATTCCTATTGCCTCTTCTCTATCAGCCTATAACATGGCCCTCAAATATAAGTTCTCCAAAGTACATGAAGAGTATGTATTTCTATTTTGTCACTTGATATCTTTCTTTTTTACTTTAAGCTACTAAAGAATTATATGTGAAAGTGACTTCCATGTCAAGCCATATGAGAATTAGAGCTGCTGAATAAAAATGACTTTTGAATACGTTTAAATAAAAGTAGTTTCCTAGAACCTGTTGTTGGTTTTTTCCCCTTTATATTAGACCTACTCATTTCACGGATGTGTCGTTACGTAGCTTCTCCCTTTGTTGTGACCTGTTAAGCCGGGTTTGCCAGACAACAGTGACTTACTGTAAGGATGCTTTAGAAAGCCATCTTCATGTTATCGTCGGTACACTTATACCCCTTGTGAACGATCATTTGGAGGTGCAGGAACAGGTATTTTCCTGAATCATCTTCACAACAATATTTGAAATTCATTGATAACATTGTTGGAAGAAGCTTAGTATTTTATGTTTACCTTGTGTAATTGGTAATTTTAAGGAAAATATTTGGAAAATGATTGTAAAATATTTGTAATGAATCTTTGTAATCAGTTCATTACAAAGCACTTGATACTTTTGACCTAATTAATAGCCTTATAGTTCTCTGTTACTTAGCTGAAGTAGAGAGGTAGTCAATTAGGAATAGTAGTTCACATTTATCCCATTATGATAGTGTGTTAGATATTACTTATATAAAATGTTTCAGTGAAATTGGCATTTTTATACCATAATGCTCAGCCTGTAATAGGACATCAGATATTTGTTGAATTATTTGAAAGCACAGAAACAGTAATAGCAGGCTATTTTGGAAGTAATTAGAACATTTTATATGAACTAAGTTATAGTTATCTTTATTACAATGAGTTTTGTTTGTCTTAACTTTAAAATATAATTATGACATTTCCCCCCTTTTTCTTCTTTTTAAATTATATTTAGGTATTGGACTTACTGAAATACCTAGTGATAGATAACAAGGATAATGAAAACCTCTATCTCACAATTAAGCTTTTAGATCCTTTTCCTGACCATATTGTCTTTAAGGATTTGCGTATTACTCAGCAGAAAATCAAATACAGTAGAGGACCTTTTACACTCTTGGAGGTAATAATTATTCCATCATCATTTTCTTTTCCTATTAGAGAACATAGATGGTAGGGCTTTTTAAATAACTTTGGTATTCTAGAAGTAAAAACTGAACCTGAATATGACCCTTTGTGTTGTAAAAGTATAGATAACGTTTTGCGGTAAAGATCTGAGTTTCGTCAAGAAATGTAATATGAAATATACTTTGTTTTGTTGTGTGTAAGATCCTGTAGTTCGTTAATATCTCAAAATTTCCATCTGATCCTTTGAGGGACAATTAAGTGTTTGCATTAGAGATGATAGAAGTGTAAATCTTATTTTAATCTTTATAAATTTCAAAATTATGTTTGGGTGTATATTTCTTTATAAACGTTATTGTAATTTAAAAACCATAGTCTATGTTTGACTTTATATATCTTTCATGAGACTCTCTCTAAATACATTAAAATGTAAAACTAGAGTTAAATAAAATAGAAACAACATACTAATTTAAGTTTTTCTCTCCAGTTAAGCATGCTATAACAGTTTTGAAATCTGTGTTGTTCAGAGTCTATTAGAAATGAAGTCTTGAAATAAATTGTATGATTTAAAATAAAAGAAGTAAGTTATTTTTATCTTGTTTTGTAGTAATAGTGATATGAGTTAGTGTCTGTACAAGGCACTTAGTCATTTTTTTTCCTTTTATTAAGTTTTAGTTCACAGACTTAACCAACACCTGGGTATTAGTCAGCCAAAGGGGTGCTGACACAAAATACCAGAAATCTGTTGGCTTTTATAAAGGGTATTTATTTGGGGTAGAAGCTTACAGTTACCAGGCCATAAAGCACAAGTTACCTCCCTCACCAAAGTTTATTGCCACATGCTGGAGCAAGATGGCTGCCGACGTCTGTGAGGGTTCAGGCTTCCTGGGTTCCTCTCTTCCCAGGGCTTACCTCTCTCCAGGCTTAGCTGCTCTGTTATCTCCACAAGGCCAGCTGTGACTATTAGGCAAATGGCTTGTTTCTCTTCCCCGGGGCCTTCTCTCTTTCCCCATGACTAAGTTCCTCTGTGTGCTTACTTCCCGGGGCTCCAGCTCAAGACTCCTTTACAGTACGGTTTCTCTGTGAGTCCCTGCCCACCAAGGGGATGGGGACTCACCATCCTACTGATGTGGCCCAGTCAAAGCCTTAATCATTATTTAATCAAGTAAAAGTAAAGCCTCTGAATCTAATACACTCTAATACGCCCAGAGGAAAAGACCAGTTTACAAACATAATCCAATTTTCTTTTTGGAAATCATCAATAATATCAAACTGCTACAACATGTTAAAAGTAAGTTAATCAATTTTTTCTTTTAGGAAATTAACCATTTTCTCTCAGTAAGTGTTCATGATGCTCTTCCATTGGCAAGGCTTGAAGGATTGAAGGATCTTCGAAGACAACTGGAACAACATAAAGATCAGATGAAGGACCTTATGAGAGCATCTCAGGGTACTGAGTTTAATGACATGGGTTATTTAGAGAATCTTTTATAAATTCTTACTCTTAGTTTTTCACTGATTTACTTCAGATTCTCATCAGTTCTTTCATGTAATTGTAAAAGACTGCCTAACTGGTCTCCTCACCTTTTCTTACTCACATTTTAGCCATCCTCTTCTCTGCCAAATTGATTTCTCTAAAACCTAAGCATAATCATGTTATTCCACTGCTTAAAGTTTTTAATGACTTCCTACTGTTAAAAAGGAAAAGAAAAATCATTTCTTAGAATTAGGCATACAAGATAATCTGGCTCTGCCTACTACTACAACCTCCTTGAATGAAAGAAATGTATCTTATTTTAAGCCCTATAGCCATGTATTTGTGCATATTTGTGTGTTTATATATGCATATATGTATGTATATGTGTTCCTAGTTTTTTTTTTTTCTTTTTTTTTTTTTTCCTAACTTGAAAAAACATCCACATTTCAAGTTCTCAGTAGTAACACGTGGTTTGCATTGGCCATATTGTACAGCACAGGTCATAGAACATTTCCATCGTTGTGGAAAGTTCTGTTGGACAGTGCTAGTCTAGACTCTAGGTATAAGAGACTAAAAAAAACCAAAACGCCTCCCAGGGTCTCTCCTAGTATTGAATGATTCTTGTGTTTCTGTTTGTGATTTTGCTAAGATATAGACTTCTTTGCATAACTTGTTCAAGAGATGTTTGCCAAATATTGCTGATCACTTCTGCATGGTTCTGTTTTATAAGGATGTCCAGATATATTTGCTACATATTTTTTGAGCTGTTTCTGACAAAATATTTTTAAAAATTCAAGAAAGTTTTCTAGTCAGACAATTTAATTTATGTACATATTGTAATCAAAAGTCACCATGATAATTTAAGCTAATTTTTTCTAAACTACTCCTAGATAACCCACAAGATGGCATTATGGTGAAGTTGGTTGTCAGCTTGTTGCAGTTGTCCAAGATGGCAGTAAACCACACTGGTGAAAGAGAAGTTTTAGGTAAACTGTTTGGCTGAATGAATGAGTTTATATGATGTTTGAGTGGTCTTCTTTATAATACCTTCAAAATAATTAAAAGTGTCATCTGGGGTTATTGAGGAAATGTGAAATGCTTGCTAACTTATATTTCTAGTTAATTCAGATTTTCTCAAGCAGCCTTTTCATGCTTTCTTTCCTTAGACCTTCATATAAAATGGAAAGTTAGTGATTTGCACGTGTGTATAACTATTGCTTCAAAAATGCCTTGCAAATTTTTAGGGAAGTCAGAAATACCAATTTGTAGAGTTGATAAGTTGCAAATAAATTTGCTGATAAACATTTTATAAAACTATTATCACTGGTATTCATATCTTTTTACATATAACAAAAGTAAGAGTGAAAACTTGTAGAACAATAATCAAATATTAAAACAGCATTCAAGTCTCTTCCTTCCACCATTTGGGATAAAACCTAATATAAGATAATTAGCCAACATCATTCCTACTGCAGGTATTTAGATTTGTTGATGACAGGACAGAATAATCACATATTAAAGTCAGCTTAAAGTTGTCATTAGAGCATTGCTTCAAATAAGAGGTGCTTCACAGATTCTACTACCTTTCAAATAAGTCTGTAATCTCTCATTGGGAACATAGTACCTAAGTTAATTCTTCTTTTTTTTTTTTTCAATAATCTTTTTGTTGAAATATATCTTTGTGGTACAGATTAAAATAAGCCATTAAGAAACAGAAAATACAAGGCACAGATTAGAAAAAGTTGTGTAATTTCATCCAGAATATAGTCAGAATTCATACAAATCAATAAAAAGAAGACAACCCAATTTTAAAAATGGGTAGAAGTCTTGAAAAGGCACAAAAGTGTATATACAAATGGTCCCTAAACGAATCAGAAGACACTGTCATTATTCCTCAGGGAAATAAAAATTAATACCACAATGAAATAAACTACCTACAAAATGGCTAAAATTAAAAGACTGACAATATTAAGTGTCACTCTTAGGGAGGCTATAAAGGAAACATAACTCTCACACATTCTTGGTGGAAGATCAGTAAATTGTGAACAACCACTATGAAAAACAGTTTGGCCTGATCTGAAGGTGAAGATACATAGATTTTGTGAACCACTCCTCGGTATAGACCTGGTAGAAATGCATTTACCAGGAGACATGTATAAGATTTTATAACAGCTGTATTTATAATACTGCAAAACTGAAAACAACTAGATGTCAGTCACCAGTAAAATAAATAAGTTATGGTATAATCATTAAATAGTTAAAATACAGCAATAAAAAAGAACAAATTGCTGCTACGTACAGCAACATGGGTTATCTCATAGATAAAATAATGAACAAAAGAAGCCAGACACAAAATAGTAAATAGATGGTATGATTCTATTTTTTTTTTTTTTTTGCAGTTCAATAACAGGCAAAACAAATCTTTGGTGTATGGTAGAGGTTGGCAAACTTATTCTGAAAAGGGCCAGATAATAAATGTTAGGCTTTGCAAATAAACAAGTTCTTTTGTAATTATTCAACTCTGTTGTTGTATTGTGAAAGTAGTCATAGGTAATATGTAAACTAAGGCGTATAGCCATGTTTCGGTAACACTTTATTTACACAAATCAGTGCTAGGCTGGGTATGACCATTGGACCACAGTCCATCCAACCCACGTGTGCTAGAAGTTGAATGGTATTTATCAGCAGCTGGAAGGAGAAGAAGAGATTGTTATTGTCTGGTATACTGGTTAAGTTTTTGCTGTATAACAAATTACCCAAAACCTTGGTGGCTTAAAAAAACAGCATTATCTCACAGTTTCTGTAGGTCCAGAATCGGGGAGTGGTGTAGCTGGGTGATTTCTGGCTTGGGATCTTGTTAGCTTGCAGTCGGTGTGTTAGGCTGTAGTCATCTAAAGGCTTAACTGGGGTGGAGAAGCCACCTCACTCACTCACCTGGCAAGTTAGTGCTGGTTGTTGGCAAGAGGCCCCTCTGTAGGGCTGCTCAGATGTTTTAACGACATAGTAGCTCATTTCCTCCAGAGCAAGTGATCCAAGGGAGAGAGCAAGGAGGTCACTAGAGTGCCTTTTAATATCCTAATCTTGGAAGTCACACTTTGTCATTTCCATCACATTCTGTTTGTTCAAAGTGAGTCACTGAGGACAGCCCACACTTGGGAAAAGATTTAGGCTCTACCTTTTCAAAGGTCATTTTAATAGATATCACCACAACCAGGAAAGAACACAAGGGAAACCTTTGGAATGCTGGAATGTTCCATCTTCATCTGTATGGTGATAACACAGGTGGGAAAAAATGTATTTTGTACGTATATATGTATATTTTCACTGAATTGTATATTGAAGATTGTGGACTTTATGTGATACCACAAAGAAATATTTAACAATTTTTAGATCTGTTGATAGTCTAATATTACAGCAGCCAAGTTCAGACTTTCATTTGTAATATCTACATTCTGTTACCTATTTCGTGGAAATGATTCTATAAAGGAAAATATCTGTTGCCCATATGAATGATATATAAAGGTAATGAAACAGTATTTTGTAGCTGTAGCAAATTAAATTCTTTAGTCTACTCTAAATCTTTGAAAACACTTAAACCTTGAAGCATGACAAAACATGTATTTGAAGTTAGAGTATTTCTATATTATGTATAGTCTCTTAGTTACATTTCTACTAAAATGGATTTTTTTTAATCTGTAGAGGCTGTTGGAAGCTGCTTGGGAGAAGTGGGTCCTATAGATTTTTCCACCATAGCTATACAACATAGTAAAGATGCATCCTATACCAAGGCCCTTGAGTTATTTGAAGATAAAGAACTTCAGTGGATTTTCATAATGCTGACCCACCTGAATAATATACTGGTTGAAGATTGGTGAGTGTTTAATGATGTCAGATATCTGATAAAACTTAATCTTTATTCAAGGTGAATGGTATATGACTTAAATTAACATTTCTATAGCTAAAGCATTCTCCTTTAAGTTCCCGTACTTTTTTTTCCCCCTTTTTTTCCTTTATTAGAGAAGTTGTGTGTTTATAGAACAATAGTGCATAAAATATAGGATTCTCATATACCACATCACCACTAACACCTTGCATTGGTGTGGAACATTTATTACAATTGATGATTGCACGTTTTTATCGTTTACTATTAATTAAAGTCCAAGTTTAACTTAGGGTTCGTGTTTGTGTAGTATAGTTCCATAGGTTTTTTTTTTTTGAAATTTTTATTCTGCTACCATATATTTTCCCTTTTAATCATATTCAGATATATATTTCACTGCTGTTAATTGCATTCATAATGTGTGCTACCATCACCACTATCCATTACCAAAATATTTCTGCCATTCCAAGTAGGAAGCCTGTACATTTTAAACTTTAAAGCCATACTTTTTTTTTTTTTTTTTTTAAGTCTTCAGGTATTTTTTATGGAAATCTATGTATTTTTATTAATTCCCTTAATTTTTGAGACCTTACTCTGGCCAGGCACCCGATATAGTAATGTACATTCCAGGCCAGTACCTGTTAAATCGGGTAGACATTAACCGAAAAATACCAGGCGATGTTAAATTCTATACAGAAAATTAAGATAGGAGAATATAAAAGGTGATATTTTAGGCCCTTGCCAAAATCAGAGGTGATACTCTGCTCTAAGATAGGCTTAATTTTGGTCCTTTAAAAATAAGCATAAAGGGGAGTAGATGTAGCTCAAGTCGTTGAGTGCCTACTTCCCATGTACAAGGTCCTGGGTTCAATCCCTGGTACCTCCTAAAAAATATATATATATATAATATATATATATAAGCCATAAGACAAGTTTTTTGTTTTTTTTTTCCTTAACTTTATTTGTACATTTAATAATCGAAAATATAAACAATTGAAAACTAAAAAGTAAACACAGATGAATAAATATATACATTTCTCCATTAAATGTAATGGATACATATAAATTTTTTTTTTTTTTTTTTTTTTTGTGGATCAAACAATATGTTACACAATATATTTAGTTCATAGTAATGCATTCATACAGTATTTGTCCTTTTGTGTCTGGCTTGCTTCACTCAGCATAATGTGCTCCAGATTCATCCATGTTGCCATATGCTTTACGACTTC
>JAQZBX010091358.1:0-12399 GCA_029593785.1 Cabassous unicinctus
AAAAAAAAAAAAAAAAAAGTGCAGGGTGTGAGGCATGGACCCGCAGGCATGCTGCAAAATGAGACACCTCTGGTGGTGTTTTTATCTGGCTTTGGTATCAGATAATGCTAGCCTCATAGAATGAATTAGGGAGTGTTCCCTCTATATTTCAGAGGCATTTAAGAATGATTGCTGGGAAGCGGATGTGATGTTTAGTCTTCTAATCCATGAACACAGACTTTGTTTGGGTTTCTTTGATTTCTTTTAGCAATACTTTGTAGTTTTCTGAATACAGATCCTTTACATTCCTGGTTAAATTACTAGATATGAGTCTTTTTGTTGCTATTGTAAATGGAATTTATTTCTTGATTTCATCCTCAGCTTCCCCATTACTAATGTATAGAAATGCTATTGATTTTTGTGGGCTGATCTGGCATCCTGCCACTTTGCTGAACTCATTAGCTCTAATAGCTTTGTTGTAGATATTTTGGGTTTTCTAAATATAGGATCATGTCACCTGCAAATAACAAGAGTTTTAACTCCTCTTTTCCAATTTGGATGCCTTCTATTCCTTTTTCTCGCACAATATTGAGAAACAGTGGTGACAGTGAGCATCCTTGTCTTGTTCCTGATCTTAGAGCAAAAGCTTTCAGCCTCTCCCCATTGAGTTTGATATTGGCTGTGGGATCGTCATATTTTCCCTTTATTATGTTGAGGAACTTTCCTTCTATACCTATCTTTTGAAGTGTTTTTATCAATAAAGGAATGCTAGATTTTGTCAGATGTCCTTTCTGCATCAATTGAGATGATCATGTGTTTTTTTTCCTTTCAATTTGTTAATTTGTTTTATTACATCAATTTATTTTCTTAGTGTCCTCCATGATTTTGGTTCAGGATCTGCTAATCTGGGCATGATTAGGGTGTTGAGCCCCACCCCTTGGTGGGTGGAGAACGGATATAAAAGGCAAGAACAGAGTTGAAGCAGTCTTTTGAGAAGCAGTTTGATGTTGGAAAGAAGGCCCCTTTTTCTTTGCATGGCTTGTAATTCTTTGCTGATGTCAAGATTTTTTATCCCCCCCCCATGGTTTCCTTGTCTGTCTGCGTCTTTTCCAGGAGGCACAGGGAACTGAACCCAGGACCTCCCACGTGCGAGGCAAGTGCCCAAGGCCTGAGCCACATCTCCCCATGGACTGCTGTGTCTGCTCGTTGTCTTTTAGGAGATACTGGGACCCGAACCCGGGACCTCCCGTGTGGTAGGTGGGCTAACAAGGGGTTGAGCCGCATCTGCTTCTGATGCTGAGTTTACTCTGATGTTCAGTTTCTCTCTTGCCTGGGGATCTCCTGTTAAGTCGCTGTGTGCTGGCCCTGTTCTTTGACTCTTGGCTCAGCTTGTTTTAGATATTCAGTATTGGCCCTGTTTAACTCTCCAAACCAGGGCTAAGGACCCATAATGTGGCGCAGGCCTTGGAGAGGGGGCCACTAAAGGCACTGCTTGCCTCTTCTCTGGTCTGGCCAGCAGATGGCCCTCTGACAGGTGCACGCGGTGTCCTAGGGTTGCCCAAGCCTCGAACTTTCTCAGCTCTTCTCCCTCCTTCCCTCTGGGTTCTCAGCATCCAGCCTGGGGCAGTAGGGAGTGTGAGACTCCTCCAGTGCAGCAGGCTGCGTCCCTCCCTCTGCCCTTTTTTGGGGGAAGAGGACCCCTGCTGTTTGCCCCATAGTTGGGGGATAGGCACCTGCGGCTTTACTCCGAGGCTTTTTCAGCCAGCTGTGACTTCTTCCCCTGGTGTCCTGAGCCCCAGAGCAGCCCTCCATTCTCCACCTGTCCTCTAGCTGCTTTTTCTGGGAGAGGTGATCCCTATGCCTCTTACCCTCCATCTTCCTGGAAGTTGTGTTTCATTTACTTTTTATTTTTTAGGAGGTACCAGCAATTGAACCAGGGACCTTGTATATGTAAGACAGGAGTTCAGCCACTCAGCTACACCCACTCTTTCAGAACCAGGACCTTGCATGCAGGAAGCCGGCATTAACCACTGAGCCACATCCACTTCCCTGAGTTGGTTTGCTTGTTGTTTTAGTTTTAGGAGGTGCCAGGACCTCCCATGTGGGAAGCAGGCACTCAACTTCCCTGGGGTATCTTTTTCTCTATGTAGTTAGTAATCTATCTCTTCAGTCTGCTTAAAAACTACGTTCCTTTTTATTCTTATTTCTTCAGCTTATGGGTTAAATTACCATTAATTTATAAAAGATAAATTCTTGCTTTCCACCTAAGTTTTCTTTCGTGCTTCTGTTCTTTTATAGTTTCTTCAGTTTGATACACAGCCTTTACTGACTTCTCTATGCATCCTATGAGCCTAAGTTCACAAGTTTTGATATATTTCCTTGTTTCTAATGTGATCTCTTTCACTCCAACTTTATTTATAAAACTGTAAATCATATTTTTAGTTTTGTAAGAAAAAGTCACAAAAGATTTTCTCCTATATGGGTATCCAATGGTTATAGCACCATTTACTTGAGGAGACTGAATTGCCATTTTCACCAAATTTAGCTGCCCATATAATTTTGTTCTATTGATCTAGGTGTCTTTCCCAGATACCAGATTTTCTTATTCCTAGCTTTAAATTTAAAGTGGATTTGCATTAGTCTTGCTTTTTATCTTAATTTAATGACTATCTTGGAATTTTTCATTGGAGTGCACATATAGTTGGTAAAATAATGACCATAGATTTAATCCTAACTCTCCACCTTGTAGATTATTTTTATGGTTTGATTTTCAACAGCTCATAAATGCATACTACGGAGATTGTACATACACACATCCATACATCCTTGGAACTTTTTCCAAGCTGTGAGTATATACCCATATATACTTTGGCTAGCCCTAGATCTGAAAGATTTTCTCCCACATTTTTTGCCTATGATTTTCAAAGTTTGTGTAGCTATTCTATAGTTCCTTTCTCTTCCCATATACATTTTAGAGCCATGAATTATTTGAAGTGTACTTTTAACTTATATAACCGGGATAGTTTGATTGGTGGTTTGGAATTTGCTTATTCTACTACGAAGAGCCCTAAAATTTTCCAACATTTAGCTATGAAGACCATATTCTATTCCCTGGGAGAAATTTCTAAGTGTGCAGAGTTCTTAGTTCTTCAAAGAGGACAGTCTCATTTGACTTCCTTTCACATTTTCTCTTTGTCTTTAATAGTTGGTGTAATTGGACACAGTGGTTTGGTTTGAAAAGGAGACCTTGAAATGAAAGGAAAGCTAATGATGGTTCTGGTGGGTTTTGTCAACCAGGGTAAGTCTGGAAGATACATTTAAGGAAATCCCTTCCCTGTATGGTAAACATTAGAATGGGTCAGAAGTGGAAACTGAATGCGATTCAGGAGGGAGGTTTGACAGGGCTTTCTGTGAGAGACCGTTCCCTAGGTGCTTGGTGGACTCCAAACTTCAGCTCATTTTCCTTTCTGCTGGCTCTACTGGGCTTAGCTTCATTCTGAGACAGCAGCTTCCACAGACATCTACATAGGCTCCTAGGCTCCTTCATCATGGATACTGTAGACACACACCCTTGAAACTTTTTCCAAGCTGTGAATATATATACCCAGGCCACTTTTCTGGTTGTATACAGTCCTAATATCTGTAGTTACTATCTTGTTCCTAAAATACTTTTTTTTACTCCACCCTGACATTTAAAGGTGCAGTGTTGAATGGCTGCACTTCTCTATGCAACCTTGTGGATATATGGGGAAGACTGTTTATGAAAGTCCTATTAAAGGTGTTTTCAAGTCAGTTGACTACTAAAAAATAGAAGTTAATGAGTTGTATTACTAGGCTCATACATTCATTTCAGTTGAATTTTTCCCATATTCATAATGATGTTGGAGGGCCTTACACTGTGAGAAAAGGTCATCCTAAAAAAGCCTTCTTTCAAGGAGTAGTTCTAGGGTAAGGAACTAGGTAAGAATTACTGACCTTATGATTTTTTGGTTTGGACAGTTTTCAGACATGACTGGGGTGTGACTTTGTATGTCCGTCACAATAAATGGTTTCTGTTCAGTAGAATGTGATGGCCATTCCAGTGTGTGCCAGACCAACTTTTGGGCTTCTGAACCCTTTTTATCTTTCCCCACCCCCATTAGCACTTGCTGTGTCTGTATTGTTTCTTTTGGAGTTACCAGGAACCGAACCCAGGACCTCCCATGTGGTAGGCAGGAACCCAATCACTTCAGCCACATCTGCTTCCCTGTCTTTTTTTCATGAGCTATTGACCAGATGGTCCTAGTGATCTATATGGCTGTTAAAAAACTGAGGTGGAATTCACATTACAATTAACCATTTTAAAGTGTACAATCCAGTGGCATTCACAACCACCATCTTTCCAGTATCACTACTATTACTTTATCTCCTGTTGTCATTGTATTAGCCCAACACAGCTTTGCTCCTACCCAACTCCTTTGTGATATTATTGGCAAATATATTAAAAATAAGTTCCATTTTATGTTACAGGCCCAACAGTAGAGAACAAAGGAGAAAATGTACATTTTTTATAATTACCTTGACTGTTGCTTTTTTCCCATATATGTGGATTTAGGTTACCATGAGGGTAACTGACTTTCAGCCTGAAGAACTTCCAAATTCTTTCTTGTAATGTGGGTCTGCTAGAACTTCTATATTTTCCGTTGCATGGGTCACACTTTGTCCTTATTTGCTATTGACTGCTTGTCTGGATCATTTTAGTGAGTAGTGAGGTCTGTTAACACTGTTGGGGTGGGTGTCAGTCACCAGGGGGTGATGCAAGCTCCTTTGATATTTGCTCTGACCACAGGAGTCCTCACAGTTTCTCTTTCCTGGAGTTCTTTAGAAAGAGATTAGAACTACCTGTTTCTCCTCCCAGGCGAAATTCTGTGCCCAAGCCCTTAGAACTGGTGGCAGGGACAACAGGTTTCTGAGTCACACTCCCATTTTAGGAGCCTGAAGTCTTCTCAGCTTGATTGTCGTGGCCTTAAGAGTGAGCTGGGACAAAGGTGATTGGAACCCCAATATTCTCAGTGACCAAGGCAGAATATTCTTTGAGTGGAACTAGGTGGAAGGGAGCCCACACCTCTTAACTGCAGGCCTTCTCCTACCAAGACCACCCCACTCCTCTTGGCCCAAATTCCTGGAAGTGGGACTGCTGGGTCATAAACCAAGTATCAAACACAATTATTCACCTTGTCTTTAATCCATGGCCCAACCTTGCCGCCCAAGTGCTTATGAAGGCCAATTAAACCTGTTCCCCGAACAATTGGATTTTTCACCTTTGGAAATGCCTAAAACCATTCTCTCATGCCCCATATCATTGGTCTAGCATCTCAGCAGACTCCAAAAGACCTCACCTTAGGGCACTGAGTTTTTACTTTAATCACAGGGCCTAATAACTGTGGCCAAACTGGTCCTAGCTGAGGTTGTGTCTTGTTCATTTACTCAGAACAAACTTCAATTGGCACTCAAGCTTGGGTTAGCTGCCTGGGGAAGACTCAGCCACCAGGCGCAGGATTCTGTCCTAGTGGAGTCACACAGGACATGCTTAACTTCCCTGGCATAAATGGTCACAAAAAATGTGAAATACTGCCAGCCAGCCAGAAAGCAGCTCACTGGAGACTCAGTGCCCAGGGTTGTTTTTATTGGGGGCCTGGTCTAGGGAACCTCTGCATGCCAAAATTCCAGACTCCCAGAAGTTCAACAAAAAATATGGTTTGTTCAATTTAGGCAAAATGATCTAATCAGTTCTAGGAATGTTGGGAATCATCCTGAAACCCAAGTTCCCAGATGCCAGCCAGAGGCCAACCTTGGAAGCATACCATTCAAAGCACAGCAGGGAGGTCTGCAATGCTAACTGTTCCTGCCCATCAAATAGGCCCTTTTTTTACGCTGTTTGGATGTCATTACTCTTGGCAGCCCTCCTCAATTATTCCTTTCTCATCATCTATAGCTCTTTTCTGTGTTCCTACAGGAAATCACAGTGGACCTGCATAGGCATCATCACACTGCTCTTAGTAAAGCTGCTGCTGGAGCAGAACTGTGCTGACGACCATAACCATCCTCAAAGCAGGAGGAATTGTACAGTCTTCTGCAGCACACCAAAATCTTAACACCAAACGTTAACATAATGCAGTCTACAAGCCTGTTTAAAAACACACCCACCAGGCTCCAGCTCCTGGTTGCATATACCACACGCCCTAAAACTTTCCCGCTGAAGCCCATCAACACATTACTGTTAACGTCATGAATGCACAGCTGTGTCTGTCTCCCTCCCCACGTTGTTCAAGCAGCCTGAGCAGTTCCTGGAACATTACATTTAAGGTGTATTAGATGGTGAAAAGAACTTCGTTCACCGCAGCTGCCACCTGCCACAGAAAAAAGATACAAAACACTGCAGTCTGCAGTCCACATTACCACTATGTCTCAGTTTACTTCTTAGTCCAAAACCTGGCCGTATGTTAATCATCTCTCTTCTCCTTCAAAAATGTAAGAACCAAGAATGCAGGAACTTGGCAAGCAGATGTGGCTCAAGCAGTTGGGTGCCAGCCTACCCCACGGAAGTTTCCAGGTTCAGTTCCTGATGCAAGCAGGGAGCAGAGGTGGCTCAAGCGATTGGGTGCTTCCCTCCCACATGGGAGGTCCCAGGTTCAGTTCCCAGTGCCTCCTAGAGAGGATGTGTAGACGCAGCGCAAACAACAAGGGGAATGGGAGAAATAAAATAAATCTTGGAAAAAAAAGAATGCAGGAACTTGTTATTTTCATACCTTTAAATCCAGGGGTCCAGAAGGCCTTGATTAGTTTTGGGCCTAATAGTGAACAATTTGAGATTGAAATGCCTGTTCCATGAGGGATATAAAAATACGCATCATATGAAGAGCGTGGTCTACTTATCCACCTTGCCCCTTGCTAGGTCTGTGATGGCAGACAGTTTACTAAAATGTAAAGACATCATTTGACAGATAAAAGGAGATGAACGTTTTTACATTACAAAGTTTGCTGAGTAACCAAATTTATATATTTTAAGTTGCTTTCCCAGAATCACATAAAACTCTACCTGATACATGCTACAAAATATTGCAGTGTCTAGGTAATGAGAGAGACAAAACTCTGCAGGTGCAAGTCTTCTGTTGAATAGAAACAATGTCACACAATTTCACCATCAAACGTAGCTATTTGGTGACCATGATGGTTCAAAACAAGAAAAAAAAAAAAATGGCACTCTGTAATCACCTAACAGACTATATAAGAGGAGCAATGTCCAAACCACAAAAAGAAGCAAACATTCTACTCTTTCCACTAATAAGACTGACTGCATTGGGTCCACTCTTTCTTCCTTCTGGAAAAGAACTATTAAGATTATCTATCGTAGAATTACAGAGAGTATCTGATCCAGAGCAACACCTCATGACTTTAACACTCACCCAACACAAGCCTAAACACAGGAAGTCCTTTATAAATGTTTTCTGATTGATAAATCCATCGGTCTTCAGGATGTGTGGTCATCCACACTGCTGTATACATCAATGTGCATGATTTTCATTGAATAAAGTTGGGACACCTGGTGGTGGTGAAGTGAGATGGCACTGAAAGAAAACCATTATTTAGATTTTTACTGTTACAAGTTACTTTAATTCATAAGTTATAAAAGTTATAAACATATAGAAATAAAAAGTTGAAGTTACCTGGAAGTATATGCACTTATGTTTCAGTTTGTCAAAGGGCTGCCAATGCAAAGTACCAGAAATGGGTTGGCTTTTATAAAGGGGATTTACTTGAGGTAAGAGCTTACAATTCCGAGGCTTTGAAAATCCAAATGAAAGCACCATAAGGGATGTTTTCTCACCAAAGTCAGCTACTGTTGATCCTGGCAGAGTTCCCCATGTGGTGAAGCAGGATGGCTGCTGAGGTCTCTGTCTTCTGCAGCTATAGGCAAACCTGGCATAGGGCTTGTCTCTTAGGGCCTCTTTCCTTGGAGCTTAGATGTATGCAAAACGAGTCAGCTCCCTTTTCCTCTGTGTTCTGTCTCCGTTTATAGCAAACCCAGCAAGAGAGCAGTCTTAAGCTGACGCATGCCTCACTGACTTAGTCCAATCAAAACAAAGGCCCTTTAATTGAACTTAATGCAGTCAAAAAGGTACTACCCCCAGAATAGTTTGTTCAAAACAATCTTTTGCTTTCTGGGATTCACTGTATACATCCGGTACTCTTGGCTCAGACTAAAATTAACAAAATAAAAAAGTTGATTTGACAACCCACAATTACAACTGGGTGTTTTCATATATCCTCATAGAGAATGAAAAATAAAAAGAATATTTGCATTTCAAAACACAGTTCGTAAGATATTTCTAAGAAACATCTAAAGAAAATTTTATTTGGCAAAAGAAATGTACATTGTTTTTAGTCAAACATATAACTGAGCAAATACTAAGGGAATGTACTCAGCCTCTGAGTGACAGCGAACTCCCACAATCTGCCTGATATGAGGAAGGTAATATTATTCTCACATGGAACGACTGGCTCAGTGCAGTCATTCAACAATGCACTAAAGGAAATTAAGTCCCGTGTGTGTGTGTGTGTGTGTGTGTGTGTGTGTGTGTGTGTGTGTTTGGTGGGGCGAGCTGCACCATTATAGATAGCTTTTACAGTAGAAACAAGAACATGGTACCATAAACTTAATATTAAGAGAGCAAATCTAACAGATTTTATGCAAATATGTTAACTTTCTTCTAGAGAAGAAGGCAGTCATAGCATCAGAAAATACCACCACGACAGTCTGAATCAGTGTCCTAGTGGACATGTTAGGCGTGCAAGAAGATACAGACTATGAATGTCTGACATGGAACTCTATCCATGATAGGGGAGCTTGTGGAAATGTCTGGAGAAAGCATTCACCTCTGAAAAAAAAATGGAAGTCAAGCAACTGGTATTTGCTCTGGGGATACTGTTGATTAGTGGGACCAGGAATCACTAATAGCTAGAAGCCAGTGTCCACAAAGCCCCTATGCATCTCTCTCTATGCTGGCTCCAAAAACTGAGTAATGGCTTTTTCATTTCTGCCTTCCAAACCCCATGCAAGTTACCAACTGGTGAAGTATAACACGAAATCAGAGGGAGGGCATTTGGGAAATAGTCACCAGCCTTACCCACATTGACATAACACAGTCCAGCACAGCCACCTCTGGATTTCTTTACCATATCATAAATTTTTACTTTTAATCTAAAGCCTATTGCCCAATTCCCACCCATAAGGATAAAGAAAGGATGAAAATAACTCACATTAGATTACTCTTTGAAGAACTTTGCCTACATAAAAAAATTCTGGGAGGGTGAGTGGGTGTAGCTCAAGTTGTTGAGCTTCTGCTTTCCAAGTATGAGGTCCCAGAACCCAGTACCTCCTAAAAACTCTCACTGGGGAGCAGATGTAGCTCAGTGGTTGAGACCTGTTCCCCATGTATGAGGTCCTGGGTTCAATTCCCAGTACCACCTTAAAAAAAAACAAAAAACTCTACTATGTATTGGCAAGGAAAATGGAATATGGTCCCTGAGGCCAAAACAAGGGGGGGAGGGGAAGGATCTTTAAGTAAGAAAGTCGACTACACATAATGGTAAGTGACATCAAGCATCTGTCACATTAGGCCAGTAAGAGAACTGCATTATTCTAGTGATCCCTTAAAGAAAAAAATTTTTTAACTATATAAAAAACTGTCTTATTAAATGTGCATTTCAAATCACCCATGATCCAGTATACTGAAACAAAAGGAAGAAAACAGTATCTACTACTACAGCTGAAAAAGTATTTCCAGAATTCTCACTTAAATGTTTATTTGCAAAAGGAGGACTGGATATGTGTTACCTAAGGCACACCCCTTAAGGATGAGGCACAAAGACAATACCAATTTATGGTGTGAATTTTTCAGAGCCTTATGAGTTAGCATGAGGTTTTCCCACATTACTTACATTCCTCACTAGTGTGTGTGTTCCCATGATTTCACAGGGATGAACTGACAACTGAAGGCTTTTGCATAGACCTATATTTGTAGGGTTTCTATTCCAGTGTGTATCTATCCAGTGTGTATTCTCATGTGGTTTTGAAAGGATGAGGGCCACGTGAAGGCTTTCCCACATTGCTTACATTCATGTGGTTTCTCTCCAGTGTGAGTTCTCACATGACCTTGAAAGGTTATGGGAGAACTGAAAGCTTTCCCATTTTTCACATTTGTAAAGTTTCTCTCCAGTGTGTAACCTCACATGTTCTTGAAAGGTTGTGGGCCAACTGAAGGCTTTTCCACATTGTTTACATTCAAAGGGTTTTTCTCTAACATGAGTCCTTTCGTGTCTTTGAAAGGTTTGGGGATAACTGAAGGTTTTCCCACATTGTTTACATTCATAGCATTTCTCTCCAGAGTGTATTATCAAGGGTCTTCGAAAGGTTAAGGGATAATTGAAGGCTTTTCCACATTCATTACATTTATATGACTTCTCTCCTGTTTGAGTTCTTACATGTCTAGCAAGACTCAAGAAATGTTTAAAAGCTTTCCCACACTGCCTGCATTCATAGGTTTTCTCTGCATTGTGATTCCTTATATGTTGAATGAGGGAATAGGAACAAGGAAAGGTTTTCCCACATAATTTACATTCACAGGATTTCTTTCCAGTTTGAGTTCTTGTGTGCGTTTTCAGGTACAATGGACAACTGCAGGCATGCTCCCATTCCTGACGTTGATAAGGCTTTTGTCCAGTATGAGATCTGATGTACCTCTTAAGGGATGTGTAATGCATGAAGACTTTACTGCACTCAGTGCATTTAAACGGTTTTAGTATAGTAGTTTTCGTAAACAGCTTTAAGAGTTGGAATCTGGCTGAAGGTTTTTCTACATTGATTAACTTCATAACTTTCACAGAGTCTCTCCACCATATGATTTCTATTGAAATTAAACACATTATTAGTAATCTGCTTATATATTAATTTTTAATTACATTTCAATGAAAGTAAAAATTTTCTGCTTGTCTGAATTGTTGAGTAAGCTGAGGGCTCATTCATATGCATTACTAAAACATCATTTCTTATATATGGGATTTCCCTATAATTGTTTCTATTGTTTCTAACTAGACTATGTTCCCAACATCTAAGTCACATTTTTTAAAAAGCTTTTTTTTGTTAGACTCGTGAATAAACAAATTTGAAGTTAGAGTTATGTTTTTGTTTAAATTTCATGACATACTAAGGTTCTATCCTGGGATTCTGCTTTCTCTTGTGAGTGCAGCTCACCTCAGATGTATTTCTTGGTCTCTGTGCTGATGTTCAATGATAGGGTCTTCCCAATTTTTGCCTAAAATGTAGGCCCAAGATTCGTTTCTTGTCAACTTTGCCATTTTCTGTTCCTTGGATAGTTTTCCCCCATACGTATCCTGCTGAGAAACTGACCTATTGGCTTTAAATTGAATCTTATCATCTGAAACAAAACCAAGTGAACAAATCTTATAAGGAAGAGGGCACCTGTGAACAAATAAAGACATTGAGGAGTTAGTTGTTTAGGATTTCATCGGTAACAGGCTCAAGTGGTCAAAATAGTAGGCAATTTAAAACACAGTAAAATGCCCACAAGATTCAAAGAAGAAACCTCTCTGTGCTCCAAAATGAGTCATGACAGCTATAATAATGACACTATTAGGAATATCAAGTCTCTCTACCAAAACAGAGGAAAAATGTAGTTTAATACACAGATTTTCATTGTCAAAGACAAATTATTAGATTCTAGGTCCACGATGGCTATGACCATATCTTGTCTTTTTACCTATTATTACCTTTCCACATTCCAAATCTTGAATCAAGGCTGATAAGCAAGAAATACTCATTCTCTAAAGTGAAGGAATTATGTCATCCATACCAACTGAAATCAGCATCCTGAAAATTTCCAGCATCACATCTCTGTAGAGGTTCCTCTGAGCAGAATCCGGCAAAGCCCATTCCTCCAGGGTAAAGTCCACAGCCACATCCTCAAAGATCACTGAGTCCTAAAACATTCAACACATTTGCGCAGGATGGGTGAGAATGACTGCAGTGGGGAACTGCCCTCAATCACAGAAGTTAAGACGAGTCCAGGCGTCTGGTATCTACCCTATAGCTTGTTCATCAGACCTCTTTCTTCTGTCATACTCACTTCCTTGTAGATTTATTTATTTTTTTTTAAAGATTTATTTATTTATTTATTTATCCCCCCCTTGCTGCCCGTGCCTGCTGTGTCCATTCGCTGTGTGTCTTCTCCGTGTCTGCTTATCTTCCCCTTGCTGTGAGGTCCCACTGCATCAGCCCCTCACGCTGCGCGGGCCGGCCTGGCCTCACAAGGAGGCCCCGGGAAGCGAACCCCGGGCCTCACACATGGTAAACGGGGGCTT
>JAQZBX010091359.1:0-12399 GCA_029593785.1 Cabassous unicinctus
GCCACCAGAAAATAGAATGAGGGTAGAGATTGAAATCTGATGATTAATCTGTTCAGAACTGGTATAGCAGTTTGGTATTATTTATGAATTCCAAAAATATATATTGGATTATGTTTGTAAACTAGTCTGTTTCTCTGGGTGTAATAGATTGTATTAAATTTAGGGGTTTCACTTTTACTTGATTAAATAATGATTAAGGCTTTGATTGGGCCATGTCAGTAGGATGTTGAATCCCCAACCCCTTGGTGGGCAGGGACTCCCAGAGAAAATGACATGGCAGAGGAGTTAGTTGTTTTTGGATGCTTCAACCCCAGGAAGTAAATACACAGAGAAGCAGATATGAAAGGAAAGAGAGAAGGCTCCATTAAACACAGCAAAGGCCCCAGGAAGAGAAACAAGCCGTTCACCTGATAGTTTATACCTGGCCTTGTGGAGAGAGCAGAAGCACTGAGCCTGGAGAGAAATGAGCTCTGGGAGAGAGACAAGACTTATCCCAGCTTAGGGCTGAGATTGGAAGAAGCTGGGAACATGGAGCCTAATGAGAAAGAGGAAGCCTGAACCCTTGCAGACACTGGCAACCATTTTGCTCCAAAATGTGGCAACAGACTTTGGTGAGGGAAGTAAATTACACTTTATGACCTGGTAACTGTAAGCTTCTACCCCAAATAAATACCCTTTATAAAACCCAACAGATTTCTGGTACCTTGCATCAACACCCCATTGGCTAATAGAATTGGTAAAATGGTTGTTTGTAAATCTTTGGAAATGACAGAAATGGTGAAAGCACAACATAGTATTTGTAACACTTAGAGCTATTAAATGAGTGTGACCATGGTTGAAAGGGTAAGTCTAAAGTCATGTATA
Organism: Cabassous unicinctus; assembly: GCA_029593785.1. Lineage (NCBI taxonomy): Eukaryota > Metazoa > Chordata > Mammalia > Cingulata > Chlamyphoridae > Cabassous > Cabassous unicinctus. The sequence continues at coordinate 865 of JAQZBX010091359.1, forward strand.
TTACTGGAAGGAATGTTAAAAAATGTAACATGGGAGTGTATAACATAGTGAAACCTCATGTAAAAAAGTGTTGGAGAGGATGTGGAGAAATAGGAACACTCATTTATTGCTGGTGGGAATGTAAAATATGGCAGTCTCTGAAGAAGAGAGTGTGTCAGTTCCTCAGAAACAAAGTATATAATTATCATATGACCCTACAATCCCACTACTATGTATATACTCCCCAAAATTGAAAGCAGGATCTCAAACAGATATTTGCATGCCAATGTTCATAGTGGCAGTTTTTACAACTGCCAAAAGATGGAAGGAAACCAAGTGTCCGTCAGCTGAAGAATGGATAAATAAAATATGGTCGCTACATACACCTGAATATTATTCTGCATTGAAATAGAATAATGTTTTGATTCATGCAACAGCATGGATGAACTTTGAAAACATTACATTGAATGAAGTAAGCCAGATGGAACCTTTTCCATCTGTATGATCTCACTGATTTGAAATAAATTCCATCTGTATGACCTCACTGATTTGAAATAATTAGAATAAGAAATCTCTCAGAGGCAGAATGTATAATATACAACCACAGTCTGAGTTGGTGATAGAGAATGGGGAGTTAATTCATTGTATAGAATTTCTACTTGGGTTGATTTTAAATTTTTTCGTAAAGGATGGTGGTGATGGTAGCAAAAGATTGTGAATGTAATTAACAGCACTCAATAATATATGTGAATATTATTAAAAGGGGAAATTTTAGGGCATATATGTATTACTAGAATAAAATATTTTTGTAAAAATTTAAGAGATAATAAATACTTTCTCAGAAAATTCCAGACAGGTTGTAACCAACACATATCCCCTCGCAGAATCTATTAAAATATGAAATTTCTCCAGGAGGATGAGAAATGATATGTCAGAACTCAGTTGTACATAGAGAAATGACAAGCAACAGAGAGGGCACTAATAATGACAAAATAAACTAAATTTTCTCCTCTTAATCTAAAAGATGAATATTAGTTTTAGGTAATAATAGTAACAATGTATTGAAAGATTATAAGAAAAGGATAAGTAAAAAGGACAAACTGGTGTAAGTGATGTGAGGGAGGAATTGGGAAGGCTCTGCTATAAGGTGTCTGCACTATATGAGATATAGTGATATAAGGTATCTGTTCTTTGAAGGTGAATTGAAATGGATAAAAAGTATACTGCAAACTCTAGTACAACAATGCTATGAACAATTTTATGCCAACAAATTCGATAACCTTTATAAAATTGACAAATTCTTAGAGGCACACAAACTATCTGCAGTGACTCAAGAAGAAATAGAAGACCTCAACACACCAATAATAGGTAAAAAGATTGAATCAGTTAACAAATCCTCCCAAAAAAGAAAAGCCCAGGACGAGATGGCATCACAGGTGAATTCTACCCATCAGTCTAAGAAGAATTAATATGAATCCTGCTCAAACTCTTCAAAAAAATTGATGAAGATGGAGTGTTTCCTTACTCATTCTATAAGGCTATCATCACCATAATCCCAAACCTGATAAGACATAAGAAGAAAAAATATTAGACCAATATGACTTATGAATACAGATACACAAATCATCAAGAAACAAGCAAATCTTATCCAAGAGCACAATAAAAGAAATATATACCATAGTCAAGTGGGATTTATGTCAGGAATGCAAGGGAGGTTCAACAAAATAAAATAAATTAATATAATACTCCACATTAGTTAAGCAAAGGGGAAAAAAACACATGTTCATCTCAATTGACATAGGAAATGCATTTGACAAAATCCCACACTGCTTATTGATTAAAAAAAATCAGAAGCCTGTGAATAGAAGGAAACTTTCTCAACATGATATAAGGTATATATGAAAACCCTATAACTAACATCATACACATCATAAAATATTCATCAGTAAAAGTTGGGAAACTTTCTCCCTAAAATTAGGAACAAGACAAGAATGTCCACTTTCACAACTGCTAATAGCCAGAAAAATTTAGGCAAAGAAAAAAAAAATTGAAACATACAAATTGGAAAAGGAGAAATAAAACTTCCTTCTTTATAGATGACATGATCCTATATAAAGAAAATCCTGAGAAAACTTCAGCAAGGAAATAGAGCTAATAAATTTTTTTAGCAAATTAACAGGGATTAAGATCCTCAAAATCAGTGGTGTTCCTATAAATACCAATGAACAATCTGAAAGAATATCAAGGAAATATTCCATTTATAATAGCAACAAAAAGAATCAATTATTTATTAATAAATTTAACCAAGGATATAAAGGAATTGTATATGGATAACTGAAAAATATTGCTTATAGAAATTAAAGAAGACCTAAATGAATGGTGAGACATAGAGTGTTCATGCATTTGAAGACTAAATATTTTTAAAGTCAATTCTACCCCTAAGGAATTTACAGATTCAATGCAATCTCAATAAAAATTCCAGCAGCCTTCTTGACCAAAATGGAAAAGCCACCTATCAAGTTTATATGGAAGGGTAAATGTCCCCAATAAGCAATATAATCTTGGAAAAGATGAATAAAGTTGAAAGATGCATACTTCCCAATTAAAAAACAAACAAAAACAAACAAACAGAAAACAGAACAAAAAGAAGTGGTTAATAAACTACATTAATTCAAACAGTTTGGCAATTGCAGAAGGACAGACATGTAGACCAATGGAATAGAATTTAGATTTTACACCTATGGCAAATTCATTTTTTTAATTTTAATTTTTTTTTAAAGTAGAGAAGTTGTGAGCTTTCAAAACAATCATACATATCATGCAGAATTTCCTTACATCACACCTCCATCAACACCTTACTTTGTTGTGGAATACTTGTTACATATTATAAAAGAATATGATCCGAATATTTCCACTAACTATGGTCCAAACATACACTTGGTATATGTTTTCCATATACCCCCTATTATTAGCACTATGTATTAGTGTTGTACATTTTTTATAGTTCATGAGACGACCCTCACATATTTGTACTGTTAAACACAGTCCATCTTCTAACATATGCTTTACTGTGTTATACTGTCACATTCCTTGTACAAAGTGAACCTGGAGGTGGATGAGGATTGTAGTTAATAATGCAAATACAAGAATGCTCTTTTATGAACTAGAACAAATGTCACTATTACAAGGCAGTAAGAATATAGTGATGTATGGGCAAAATACAATTAATGTAACTTACAGACTATAGTTCAGAGCAATATTGTAATATTGCATCACTGTCAAAGAAGGTACTAAATCAGTGCTAAAGGTCAATAATAATAAGAGGTTAAGGGATATTTTCTTTCAGACTAAGGAAAATGTTGAAAGTTTTACTAGGACAATGACTGCACAACCCTGTGATGAATGTGAGAACCATGAGTGTACACTTGGATAGAATGGCCAATTCATTTTTGACAATGGGGCTATGTCCACTCAATGAGGAAAGAAGAGTGTCTTCAAGAAATGGAGATAAGAAAATTAGTCCACCTCACACCATTTACAAAAGTAAAATTCAGATATATTATAAACCTAAACTTGATCCTCAGAACCTCAAATATTTAAAAGGAAACAAATGGAAATACTATTCTATATTTGGGTCAGGGAAGAATTAAACAAAGCAGCCACCACCAAAAAAGGTAAATAATTGATAACTATGACTGCTTAAAAATTTTAGATATTCTATAAAGATAAACACAATATAAAGTGCTGAAAAATAAAGAGAAGTCTCAGAAAATATATTCACAGATATATAACAAGTAATCTGTTCCCATAATATGAAAGAAATACTAAAAAATATTTTAAAATATCTATTCAATGGAAAGTAAAATATTTATTTATATAAGTGTATTATTTATACAAGAATTCCAAAAGAAAAATACCTTTGCAATGATGATTAAAATCACAAGTGATTGGGAAGCCAACATTAAAATCCAAATTTGATATCATTTTACATTCATCTGACAGTTTTTTCAAATATTGACAATATCAAGTGTTGACTTTGATGTAGAGAAATGGGGGTGCCTCTACACTACTGCTCAGCACAAAAGTTAATTCAACTGCTTTGAAAAGTATTTGACATTATCCAGAATAGTTCAAGATATATTCACTAAATGCGTAATACTTCTAGAATATTCCCTTGAGCATCCATTTTTCCTGCCTTCAGGGAGAAATGTCCATACATGATCATTGCAAAATAAATTACGATCATGAAAAAAAGGTGGCAAACTAAGTGTCTATTAAAAAGATCAGCTTACTTGTGGTGTTGTAATATAATATGGTACTGCTTGGGGGTAATAATAAAAGCACAAGTTCTGCATGCGCCTGCATTTATAAAAGTTGAAATTGTTAAAAACCAACAAACAAAAAAAAACATTGGTCCCTCACCCCAAAGAATTTAGAAAGGTAAAATTTTTGACCCATTAATGGTAAAGGTTGTAAGATGGCCATAATGTAAAGCTATTAGTGTAATTATGATTTAAGCCTCCCTCCTAATGAGTGAGTTGGTGTGGTGCTAAAGGGAACAGCTGTAGACCATTCTACACACCCTTACCATGCCACCTCCATAACCTTGCAGCTTGGCCAAGACAGTCATTATTCTAACTTCTCAAAAGAGATCAGTGAACCCATGCCTTCTGCCCCAGGGAAGTCCTTTACATAGAGTTCTTCTTGGAATAGTCATTGCCAATCAAATCATGTTCCTACTTGCGAAAGCACTACTTACCATTCCTGATACACATAATTCTCATGAATGCTCATAAGATGAACAACCTACAGAAAATAAAATTTAGCAACTGTGCCAGAATTTGGGTACTGTCAGTCATTGATAAATAGAGAGGTGGCTTCTAAACATGCAGCCAAATTGCCCTCTAGCAAGATTATAAAATAATTACTCTTCCAAAAGATTTTCTGTTTGTCCAATATCACCAAAGAGTTTTGTAATCTAAATGTTTAATTTTTTCATGTTTTGAAAACTCAAGTATTTCAGAAATAATGACTCTCAAAGCTTTGACACTAAAAAAATTAAGAAACAAATGAAAAAAACTTTATTTTTGATACTTTGGGCTGATATACCAACATGATCCTTATAAATTAATGTGTTAAATCCAAACATTCTGCCTTTGAATTCAATACTTTCCTAGGCTTCTAATTTCTTATGGCCTTTTAAACTTTATTTACTCAAGCCAAAAAAAATTATTAATTACTATCTTATTCTTTTAAAAGATGCTATTTTCCCTGCTGGAAATACTCTCAATCTTTTTTCTTTAAATCCCTGTCTACTTGAAGGCCCTGCTAATATTCCTGTCCATAAGGAAACATTCAATTTATAATATGGTCACTAATATTTAATACATATTTTCAACTCTTATGAAGTCAGTCTACAAGCTATTAAATATTAATTGTGATACTGTAAAAAATAGTTTCATATTATTTCACATGAACAGAAACAAACTAAAATTTTAGATATAAATAATGATAAATAGAATCTATCAGGCTCAAAATGGAGGCACCCATGCTAGGACTCACATCAGGAAACCAAAAATTTAAGCAAGTCTATATTTCCTGTAAATGCCCAGCTTGTCCAGAAAATCAAATTTAAATACAACCTTCAATTAACTCCAGTTAACTTCCTTATACCTAATCAATCACTGCACTGCAGAAACCAATAGAAATTTTCATGCAATCTACTTACTGATTTTGCCAATAAAAATCCTTTGCTCTCTTTGTTCAATAGAACTCCTCTCTACCTGGAGAATGAAGTCTTTATAATTCATCATGTGATTCAAGTTAACTCACTGAGATCTAACCAAATTTTCCTCAAGTTTTTATTTTAGTGCTAATTTGGCAATGTGGATAAAATCTGAAGGAAACTGCAAATAACCAGAATGACAAACATGACACCCACTGGAACCCATTGTGTTCACTGTTTTTATTGCTATGTTGTCAGACTCATTGGTGATTTCCTTTCAGATATGAGATCCGGTCTTTTTTCTGTTTGAGCCCTTCGATCTCACTGAGTTCCCATCCATGTGTTATAGGACCAACTATTCGTAGCAGGAAGGTCTTTTATGAGGAACTTGAGTCCTTACCCTTTGGTTTTCTTCACAGTATTTCTGCTGAGGTGTCGATAGCAGTTTTGCTGCTGGTTTACTGTGGGACCCTCAAATTCTAGGATCATCTCACCTCATTCTAGGGATGCTCCCCAGAATCCTCTATGTTTAACATTTATGAGGCATGTAGTTGTGACTACTTGGTTAAATGGCAGAACATCACTAAGGAAAATTTAGAATTACTACAGACCTTATGAGAACTTTAAAGCTGAATGTAATTACTCAACTTTGAGGTGTACTTGAAAAAGCTGGGTCCTAAATAAGGCAAAATGAATGAGATTCATATTTCAATTGCTACGATGAGTTGTCTGAGAAACTTCCAGTCTCTAAAATACCTTCCTAAAAACAAGTCAATGAGAAATTAAAGACTCAAACCCTTAATGCCAGTGAACACTCAGCTCATACATTTTCTACCCCATTTGGTCCTTCTCTGTCTGTCTCTGTCTGAATATTTTAAAAAACTCTAGTATCACAATAACAGAGTTACCCTACTTTCCAGATGAGGAAGTTAAACAGTTGCCTTTTAAAGTTAGACCGTATAAGTAAACCAAAGAACCATCATGAATAACTTTCTCTCCATGGACAAAGGCTGAACTATGAGCTATAAGCAAGAAATTTCCCAATCCACAGTAAGACACTCACCAATTCTATGAGGAGTTTAAAATACTTATAGAAGCCTACAATCCTGGGATTTCAGATCTTTATCCATTAATCCACATGTTAGTCTTCTCAGGGGAAGCTCAAAAATGGATGAATGATGCCGACTGGTTGGGGAAGATATTCAAAACCCCAAGATCTCCATGTCACCATCCACCTGTGAGAAAGAAGTGTTCGAAAATTTGCAGCTGATTTACAAAAGCTATTCCTCCAGTTTTTCTACCACATGTTGATTGGTCAATCATTCAAACCTATAAATAAACAACAACAAAAACAATGAAGTTTTGTAGATTTTAAAACTTGATTTGAAACCCTTTTTCTATAACACAGGATATAAAGAAATAACTTCTGATATCCAACCTACCTTGGTGGCTCTAATTGTAAATGGATTATCTAATGAAATAGGGGAGCTTATAAAAAGACAAAGAATAGGTTGGTAGACAATGGACCTGGCTGAAATTATAGCTATGGCTGAATATTTTGAGACATATATGGAAATGGATTTTTAAAAAAAGAAAAGAAAACTGACAAACTTATATCTTTGAAATTAAAAAAATTACAAGGACCCAGACCTAAACTGACTAATTGACGGTTTCAATTTCATTACAATTTGAAGTCCAGAAATTGAACACCCAAGAAAATGGCTGAGAAATGTATGACTAAGTTACAATCAACCTTGTCATTGTAAAAGAGATTGCCCCCAGAAAAATGAAAAATTTTTTTTCTCCCAGGGCATAAAGAAATTTCCTCAATATTGATGGGCTCCAGGGACCTCAGTGGCCTTTTCCCCATAGTCACTTTAAATGCACAAAGTAGAACTGAATTCTTTTAAATATTCTTCTTGTAGATACTGCTACCACACCCCAGCTCTGAGCCCCCTACTGCTAAAATAAAAGGTGCCTCAGAATAAGAAACAAATTACAGTATTGGCATTAGCAATAAAGTTGAGTTGGAGTAATTATGACAATCAATTTAAATGTCCACAGGATCTATTACTGAAATAAATTAATTTTTGCTTTGTGACTCTACCCCAATAAATCTTCTGGGAAGAGACTTGTTATCAAAAATAAGAGCTGTAATTTGCTTCTCCCGAGGGGCAGAACTCTCTTTAGAATTTCCCAGAGATACTGAGGCAGACCTTATATATTCTTTGCAAACTTTATAAGATATGGAGAATGAAGAAATTACTCATGACACCCCTGAAATATCTACTATACTGGAATCCCTGTGGGCTCTATGAAATACTGACATAGGGAGAATCCAAAGTGCACAACCTCTAAAAATACAGACAGACACTGCCAAACTGCTACCAGAACTTCTTCAATATCCACTTAAATAAGAGACCATTGTAGGCCTAACACAATAGTGAAGCAGGTTAGTATAGCGAAAGAGAAATCTTAAGGCAAAGCTGAAACCTGGGAGAAAACATGGCAGTGAAACACTGCCTGGAAAACCCTTGAGGGAAGGGCTGCCAGAAAAAACCCATAAGATGCTGGCCATGAAGTCATACTTAGAACTCTTTCTGGGGTCAAGGGGAGGCCACAGATAACTCCAAACAGGCCTCCCTATTGTTCCCGGATAATTCCAAACAGAAGGCCTCATCATCGGCCCCTTGAAAATTACAGCTGGGGTAACCAATCAGAACAGCAAACAACTGGGGCTACTCCCCCTACATTAGGAAAGGGGAGGAATGAATAATGGATTAATGAAGGTAGCCCTCAACCCCAAATGCTCTCTCTTGGCTAGAGGAGCCTGCATCTACATCTTGGGTGTATTATTCTGTTCTTTTATCTCATTTCTCAATAAGCTCTTTTTACTGGTCTAACTAAACCATCATGTTCTTAAATTCCTTTATGTAACATAGCCAATAACCTAAAGGAATCCAGCATCCCCCGACTTTAATAAAGTCTTAGGGTCTCAAGAACTAAATTATTTCTTGCACTATTCATGGTAGCACTCATATTTTACCTATAAAGAAACCTAATTGTCATGGATGGCAACTTGTTCAAGATTTAAGAGCCACTAACAGATTAGTCAACACTCATTTTCTTGTAGTTCCAAACCCAAATGCCCTGTTAAGCCAGGTTCCTCCTGATTCTAAATATTTTAGAAATGTAGATCTATGTTCTGCTTTCTTCAGCATTCCAATAAATCCAGTTGTCAATATCTATTCACCTTCAAGTGGGATAATACACAATACACTTGGCTAGTTATGCATCAAGGTTTTACAGAGGGATCATCTTATTTCTCTCAAGTGTTACATCAGGATATAAGCACCCTATAATTTTCTAATGGCTCTACTCTATTACTATATGTGAATGATTTATGGCTCTGATCCCCTACTAAAGAGAACTCTTCAAAAGATTTTATTTATTCCAACAGCTAGTGCAAAAGGAATATAAAATCTTTAAGGAGAAACTACTACTTCCTGAAGAGATAGTCCATTAATTAGGTCATGACTGAAATGCTAAAGAATTTTACCTAACACCTAAATGAATAAAACTGATCCAAAATTTACCTAAGCACATGACCAAAAGGCAATTAAGTTGTTTCCTTGGGCTGGTTCCTTATTGCCAACTCTGGGTTCCAAAGTTTCCATTATTGGTCTAAGTTCTTTATGAATTAACAAAAACAAATTCATGTAAATATTTACTTTGGGATGACTTTTGTGAACAGGATTTTAAATAATTTAAGATGGCCTTATTATCCCCCCTAGACTTGAGGCTATCAAATTATTCTAAGCCATTTACTCTATTCATTCATGAAAGACATGATAGGCTCTTGGCTTACTAACACAAGAACATGGAGGAAAACTAAAACCTGTTTCCATTTTACATTACAGTTAGATTCTTTGACTTGAGCATGACCTGCCTATTTAAAAGCAGTAGCTGCAGCTGCAAAAATAAAGTATCTGCATGAATGATAAAGAGCAGTCATGTATATTTACAAACCCTTCATGCTGAAAGTTGACAAAAGTAGTCATATGATATATGTTAAAATGTAGCCTTAATTTTTAGATTTAGTTAATGAATAATTGACTTTCTCCTTATGAAATTATCATTGGAACACCTATGTCAATTGGCCTCCATCTTAACATTGATCCTCTGCTTCCCCAGCAGGAAACAACTCAATATTGTAAATCTCTAATGACTTATGGAAAATGTTATCTCCAACCAGTGTAGGATGCATTTCCAGATCTAAATCTCCTTCAGATGACCCACACATAGAACACCTGTGAGGGTTCGGTTATCTGTTTGGCAAATTCTTGAGTTGGTTGTTTTTAACTATGCATTTCTTATTGAATTGTCACCATTTCCAATATCTAAAAGTTCACAAAATGTTATTTTAAAATGGAAAGTTATGCATAGTGGATGCTGTCCCATCAGGTCTCTTAGGTTGATGATATGAAGACAAGTGGTATTGTAGTGAGAGTAAGCTCTGGAACAATCATGTGTTAACACACAATAATTCTGGCCATCAGGGAATAGGCCTGGTATGTTTACACTATTTGTAAGGTTAAAATAAGGCATGAGTGACAAAGGCTCTTATAAAGTCTGACCCTATAAGTACTAGTAATTTTGATAGCTTGACTATAAGATACCATGGAATTTTGAATCCTCCCAAAAATTGGTCACTGGCAGGATAATAGGATCCTGTGTACCATGGCCATACAATTGTTCATACTGATCCAGCAGTCATTTAGGTTTCCCCTGTTGCAATGGCCTGGGAAAAGTAAATGCTAGTATTTTCTTTCCATACCCTGGCAAAGAAGAAGGAAGAAGCAAACAGAACATGTTAAATATCTTTGATGGTAACATTTTCTATTCAAGATGGAAAGAATGGTTGCAATAAAAAATAGGAAATTTAAAAGAAGAAAATCATGGAATAAGAAGAATAAGGAAAAGGAAGGAGATTATGGAATGCACATATATGGTAGAAAGAATTGCACCTGAGTAAGTGAACAAGGTTATTATATACTTGCGATGTTCTATCCAATGCTTGATCAATGAGCAAATTTGTAATCACAATTTGGTCCTATGTGACAGATCCATCATAAAATACAATCATTACCTCAAATCTCCTTTAATTCAGAAACAATTTACATGTAGTTAGTTATATTTGTGAAAATATTGTGTGTTTGTGTGAAAAATATAGATATTTTATGTATTCAAAATCAAAGACTTTTCAAATGTAAGAAATTATAATTAGTGGTCTTGTTCAGTACATTTTTATAAACTACTCTATATAAAGCTAATTATCATGTTAAATTGAAAAAATCTAAAGGTCATAAAATGAACAAATTAAGTTATTTCTTTCCCTGAATTTCTTAACTCTTATTGTCAAATATATAAACCCTATATTAGAATTAATATTAAAGATTCTGAACTATAGAGCAGTACATAAAGGTGCTAAAATGGAGGACATAATTATTGCATACATTCAGTTCATGATATCGGACAAATTCAACATTGTAACTGAAAGTAAAATTTGAAAATACCATTTCATAATGTAGCAATTGATATTCATTCTATACATTATCTAATTTTCAATCAGCACAAATTGATGTCTAAATATTAAAAATGAAAAATAATAGATCAAATTATTTTATTCACATAACTCTATAAATTTAAGATAGAAGGATTTCATGCTACCAGACTTTGGAAATAACTTTAACCAGTGATATATATTTGCATATAAATTAAATTATCATTTATTTGAAGCTGATAATCAGGTATTTCAGGAAAATGTTAAT
>JAQZBX010091360.1:0-12398 GCA_029593785.1 Cabassous unicinctus
TTCATGCTATTTGCTTTTCATTTTTGTTGTTAAGTGCATAAGAGTTGTCATTGTGAGCCCTATGGATTTACTAATTACAGAGATCAGTTGATTTTTATTTTATGCTCTGAGAAAAGAAATATTTTATGAAGAAAAGTGTATATCATCTTTTGTGTTAACTCTTGATTAACTTCATCTCTTTCTTCTGGTCATTGCTGAAGGTGGAAAAAACATTCCTAAAATTGTGAACTTTTAAAATCTTATATCTAACACCATTTTTGCAGTTGACACATAGATTGTCTTGTGTGGTACAGCAGACATCAAATTAAGGAAATATTTTGTTAACTATAATATAGCAGATTTTTCCTCCCAGTTTTCTTACCTTCTCAGTATTTGCTTTTAATTTCCTTCATCAAGGCAGTGAATTATCTTAAAAAGAAAATCCATCATTATCAGTTACACAGTATGTGCATTATAAGACTTTGTTTCTGCCAAGAGTAAAGACACTTGTATAGGGGTTAAATGACTATAGAACCCAACTTTTTACTTGCTCATAGAAAAAGTCTGGATTTTGGAAGACTGGTCTGGTCTAGTGACTCTTTGGCAATATGTAATTTTTTGGTGGCTCTTATTTTTATTCTCTTGCATGACTACCACTTGGTCCCCTTTTTGCCTAAACAAATTCACTGCCCAGTGTGTAAAATAAAACTCTTCTAGTGACACAAGAGTTTCAAGGAGTGAAAGAGATTTATTGCATAGTTCTTTGTAAGGAGGCAGGAGGCAAAGCAAAACTTCTGATCAGTCTTCCCAAATTGGAGTAACTCCCAGGTTTTTATGAAATTCAAATAAAAGGAAGTGGAGATAGTGAAGTTGGGAGGCTGGGAGATATGGATAGATTTGTTCTATTGGAGACTTGTAATCTCAGAAACTAGTGGCTGCTTTTGAGGAATGCCAAAAGCCAGCTGGAGTAAGCATCAAGTTACAGGTTTTGAAAGGGCTGTACATTGTTTAATTAACAAGAGATAAGAAGTAGGGAGACTAATCTAAACAAAACATTAAGAACTGACAAACCCAGCAGGAGTAATATATATGATTATAGACTACAGAAGAGTTGTAAACAGTTCCATCCACATAAAATAATAAGTAGGTGAGTTAAATAGGCAAGCCATTAGGAACTAAGGATATCTCTCCTTTGGGCTATGCATATGCATTTAGGTTGCCATGAAGTCTTAAATAATTCAGTTAACATAAGATAGCATGTAAAGGAATGAAAGCAAAATAAGATAACATTCATAATTAAACCATTCTAGACAGCAATTATGATCTAACAACGAAACAGATTCTTCCTACAGGAAAGGAGCTAATTGACAACAACAGAGGTTACATAGTTACATACTTGTGACTGTTCCTGGACAACTGCAAGGCCACATACTATGTCCATATGCTAAGTAGTATGATAAAGGAAGCAAAAGGGTGTGTGCCTTCAATATCCACCATTCTTCTAATGTCCATTTCAGAATGTCGTGAATGAGCCATATTTCATAGCCATACGGAATATGTATGGTATTAGGTGGGTGGCAGTGAGTCTACCTAGGTTCTGATCATCTGAAAGAGAAAGGAAGAATGGATGCTTTAGGGCACCAGGGCCACATGTGGTACATAGTAGATGAGAGTGAATAAATCATGAAGGTCAATTATGTAGACTGATTTGATAGGAGATAGTGAATGGTACATTGATGGAGAGAGAAATAGAAGTCAAGGATGATTCATTGATCTTTTGGCATGAGCCATTTTCTATTATTTTCCTATTCACTGTGATTGTGGACACACTTGAGCTGTTCAGGGTTGGAAGTAATGAATTTGATATCACTGTGAGATACATTTTGAAGGATTCAATAAGATGTCACCCCACAATAATTCTGTGGGCTACAATGCAGTGTCTTTAAAGTCAGAATGGAAAAAGATAGTTAATTAAAATGTCAAATGATTAGAATATAAGAATTCATAAGCAAACAGCTTGATCTCAAAATATGGAACATAAAACATCACATGATTCGTTCTCTCCCTTCACACATGCCGTATGTGGGTCTCTCTTACACATAATGAGTGTACTTGCGAGGAAGACAAACAATGTTCTCAATCAATGTGCTGTGTTTCTTTTTCTTTCAAGCAAATTTTTGGACCATTTCACAAGACAGTTAGAAAAAATATGTCTCTGATTCATCTCATTGAATTGAACTTTGTGTTGTCATGTTTAATTTCATCCTGAAACTTGCTCACATTTTTTTCTTTCTCTATATCCCTCTGTTTCTATCTCCAGATCTCTATCAATTCACCCAATCTCTGCTAAATAATAGTGAAACTAAAATTTTTAATAAATAATTATAAGTATAATACTAATATTGTAATAATAGAAATAATAGCTCAGTAATTATATAAAGAATAAGTTTTATTATTGAATGTTGATTAGGTTCCATGCTCTGTTTTACATTTGTGTATGTGTGCATGTGTTTGTAAGAGGGTGTATTGTGTTACTTGATGCTTCTCAGTTTTTGAAATGTATTTTTGATTTTAGTATGCCAAATTGTAAATTAAATTAACTGCCAATTATTTACAAGCATAAAAATTATACTAATGCATCTCATTTATTCTTTAAACCCAATCCATGGAAGAATATCAATCTTCCCTATTTAATACATATTCATTTCACATATAATTTTGTCTGATGGGAAGTTTGTATTGAGAAGAGACTGAAAGAAAATGCCATAAGTTCCAGGAATATATTTGTATTAATTTATCTTGATCTCTTTTTAAAGCAATAGTAAACATATTATTTATATTTCTGCTTATAATATAATTTTATACTTTAAATTTTTTTATTGAAATTCATCTTTTACACATGAACACCAATGAATAATAAGTGTATAGCAAATGTTGTAATCTTATGAAACAAACATATATATCTTCATACATTACCCCACCACCTACACCTTGCATTGTTGTGAAGCCATTGTTAGAAACTATGAAAGAGCATGGTCAAAACATTCCTACTATCTATAGCTAATATCTTATATTTGGTGAATATTTAACCCAACCCACCTGGTAATTGACACCGTGAATTAGTATTATATAACTTTTATAGCTCATTAGAGAATGTTCTCATAACTTTTCAGTTAACCGTAGTGCATTTTTCCACTAGGATTCATTGCATTGTATGGTCAAATGCTTTATACAATCCATTCAAAGTGTACAAAAAAAGCTGTCATATTCAAGAGTTGTCCTGTCATCATCTCAGTTCATTTTAGAATGTTTTCATTACTCCAAAAGGAAAAATTCCACCTTATTGTCTCTTAGAATTGATATATGTTCTTTACCATTGCTGCAAAAAAAATATTACAATAAGGCTATTAAATCCATAAGTTATATTAGTTGTAATTTTCCCATGTTTCACCATATTCTTAACATTTTGTAAAAGAAGAGCGTTCTTAAAATTATATTATTAACTACAATCATCCTCCTCGACCCAAATCACCATTATAAGTCCCTACGTTATGCTCAAGCTTTCTTTCTTTTGAAATATTAAATCCACAGAATACCTCTTTCAGCCCCAATTACATTTATAAATCAGTAGTGTTATTTATACCTACTGTATTCTGCCATCAACTCCCTACATTTCCACACATTTACAATCAACTTTATTAAAAATTCTACATACATTAAACATTAGCTCACATTCTCAATCCAAATTCAATTTCCTCATAACCTTTACTCTAAAGTTTATCTCCATGTCTTTACTGATGATTTTAGTTCACATTACTGATATCATACAATATTTGTCTTTTTGTATCTGACTTATTTCACTCAGCATAATATCATTAAGGTTCATCCATTTTGTCATAGGCATCTCAGTTTAATTTTTTTAAACAGCTGAATAGTATTCCATTGTATGAATATACTACATTTTGTTTATCCACTCATCAGTTGATGGACACTTGGGTTGTTTCCATGTTTCAGCAATTGTGAATAATGCTGCTGTGAATATTGGTGTGAAAATGTCAGTTTGTATCCTGGCTTTCAGTCTTCTGAATATGTACCTAGTAATGGGATTGCAGGCTAATATGGCAGTTTTATAGTTAGTTTCTAGAGGAACAACCAAATACACTTCCACAGAGATTCCAGCAATCTACATTTCCACCAACAGTGAAGGAGTGTTCTTATTTCTCTACAACCTCTCCAAATCTTGTATAATTTTTCTGTTTTTGTATTAATAGTCATTCATTAAGGTAGGAAATGGTATCTCAGTGTAGTTTTGATTTGCATTTCCCTAACAGCTAATGATGAGAAACATTATTTCCAAAGGCTTTTTGGCCATTTCTATTTCCTCTTTGGAAAAATATCTGTTGAATTCTTCTGCTCATTTTTAAATTGAGTTGCCTGCCTTATTTATTGTTGGATTGTATCATCCTTTACATAACATGACTATCATATCCTTATCAGATATGTGGTTTCCAAATATTTTCTCCCAATGAGTAGATGTCCTTTTAACCTTCTTGAAAAGTACTTTGATGGACCAAAGTGTTTACATTTGGAAGCTCTCACCTATTGTTCTTTCATTGCTCATGCTTTGTGTATAAAGTTTCAGACACCACTGCCTACCACAAGATTTGAAGATGTTTTCCTACGTTTTATTCTAGGAGTTTTAAGGTTGTAGCTTTTCTATTTAGTTTTTTGAACCACTTGGCATTAATTTTTGGATAAGAAGTGAGATAGTGGTTCTCCTCCTTTCTTTTGGATATGGATAACCAGTTGAAACAGTACTTTTTGTTGGATAGGCTGTTTTGGCCCAGGTGCATGGGCTTGACAACCTTATAAAAAAACACACTGTCATAAATTCAAGGATCCATTCCTGAACTCTCAATTTCATTCCATTAGTCAACCTATCTATCTATATGTCAGTATAACTGTGTTTTTACTACTGTAGTTAAGTAATAGGCTTTAAAGTCAGGAAGTGAGACATCTCCAACTTCATTCTTCTTTTTAAAGATGTTTTTGGGTGTTCCAAACCTATTACATTTCCAAATAAACTTTATAGTTGGTCTTTCCAATTCTGTAAAAAGGGCTTTTGGAAGTTATACTTGAATTGATTTGAATCTGGAGATAAATTTGGGTAGAATTGACATCATAACAGTATTTATTCTTCCAATAAATGAACATGGAATGTACTTCCATTTAGTTTGGTCTACTTTGATTCCCTTAACAATGTTTTTTAGTCTTTTAAATACAAGTCCTTTGTTCTTGTGTATGTTTATTCCTAAATATTTGAATCTTTTAGTATCTTTATAAATGGGCTTTGTTTCCTGACTTCCTATGCTGATTTCTCATTAGTAGTATACGGAAATGCAACTTATTTTTGTGTACTAATCCTGTATCTTACCAATTTGCTGAACTCATCTATTATTTCTGGTAGTTCACTGTGGAATTTACAGGATTTTCTAGGTATAGGAGCTTGTCACCAACAAACAGTGAAAGTTTTACTTCTTTCTTTCCTATTTGGATGTGTTTTATTTCTTTATTGCCTAATTAGTCTAGTTAGAACTTCTAGCACACTATTGAATACCAAGGGTGATAGTGGGCTTCCTTTTTTGTTTCTGCTCTTAGCAGGAGAGGGTTCAGTCCGTCTCCATTGAGCACAATGACTGCTTGGAGTTATTATATATGCACTTTACTATGTTGAGAAAGTTCCCTCTTTTCTTAACTTTCAGAGAGTTTTCATCAAGAAAGGAGGTTGGATATTTGCCAAATTTCTTTTTGGCATCAGTTGAGATCATCATGTGATTTTTCTTCCTCATTTTAGTAATATTAGATATTACATTAATTGATTTTCTTGTATTAAACTACCCTTGAATAGCTGGGATAAAATTCAATTGATCATGTTATATAATTCTTTTAATGTGCTGTTAGATTCTATTAGCAATTGTTTTGTTGAGGATTTTTCCATTTATATTCATTAGAGAAATTAGTCTGTAATTTTCTTTGTTCATGTTATCTTTATCTCGATTTGGAATTAGTGATGTTCGCTTCATAGAATCAGTTTGGTAGCAGTCCTTCCTGTTCTATTTTCTAGAAGATTTTGATCAAGTTTGGTATTAATTCTTCTTTGAATGGTTGGTAGAAGTGACCTGTGAAGCCATGTGTTCCTGGGCCTTGGGAAATTTTTGATGACTATTTCAATCTCATTACTTGTGATTAATTTGTTGAGATCTATTATTTCTTCTAAGTTCATTGTAGTTTTTACATTTTTTCATAGGAATTTCTCTATTTCATCTAAATTGTCTACTTAGTTGGCCTACAGTTGTTCATAGTATCCTCTTAGATCTCTTTTATTTCTGTGTGGTCTTTATAATGTTCCCTTATCATTTCTGATTTTATTTATTTGTATCTTTTATTTTCTTTGTCATCTTTTCAAAGAACCACCTTATTTTTTGGTGATTTTCTTTATTGTTTTTTTGTTCTCAATTTCCTTTACTTCTGCTCTAATTTTTGCTCTTTCTTTCTTCCTGCTTGCTTTGGGATTAGTTTGCTATTCTTATTCTATTTTCTGCAGGTATTCAGTTAGGTCTTTGATTCTAGCTCTTTATTCTTTTTTAATGTGACATTGAAAGCTATAAATTTCCCTCTGAGCCCTGCCTTCATGGCATCCCATAGGTTTTGATATGCTGTGTCTCATTTTCATTTTTCTTGAGATAATCACTGATTTATCTTGTGATTTCTCCTTTGACCCACTTATTATTTAAAATTGTTTTGTTTAATCTCCATATATTTGTGAGTTTTCTCTTTCTCCACCTGCCATTGATTTCCAGCTTCATTCCATTATGATCATATACGATCATTATGATTATATATGGTTTATATAATTTCAATCTTCTTAAATTTATGGAGACTTGTTGTGATCTCACATATATTCTTTCTCAAAGAAATATCCGTGAGAACTTGAGAAAAATGTACATACTGCTGTATTGGGATGCAATTTTCTGTATATATGTGAGACATCTAGTTCATTGAGCACATTATTCAAGTTATGTTTCCATATTGACCCTTTTTCCAGTTGTTCTTTCCGAAGATAGTAGCTTGTATTGACGTCTCTTACTATTATTGTAGAGACATCTATTTCTCTCTTCAATTTTGCCAGTGTGTGCTTCATGTGTTTTGGGGCAAACTATTCATCTGCAAAATATTTATTATCTTTTTTGTTGTATTGCTCCTTTATTAATATATAATATCAGTTTTCATCTTATAACAGTTTTGTATTTAAAGTCTATTTTGTCCAATAATTTGTCCAGCTCCTTTAAATTACTATTTGCAGGCAATATCTTTTTTTGGGGGGGGTCGGGGCATAGGCAAGGTTGAAAACAGTTTGTTAAGAAATAAGAAAAGAGATAAGTACACACCCCAGATATGGGTGTGCTTCAGGGTGAGATGTGTACACGGGGCTTTTCAGTAGACCTTTGTTAAGACCTTTCCTCCTCCCTTTTCCTAATTTTGGGAATGGACACCAGCTGCAGCTGTTTGTTGTTCTGATTTGTTGCCTAATGATAACCACCTATTAGCTCTCAAGGGACCAGTGGGGATGCTTTTGTTGGAAGTTATCCAGTGCTTCCCCTTGAACCCTGGAAATTTCCAAATGGGACATTGTGGTCAGCTCTTTTTGTTTACAATTTGTGTGGAATAGCTTTTTCCAATCTTTTACTTTCAGTCTATATGTGCCTTACATGCATGGTGAGTTTCTTTTAGACAGTCTACAGACAGTTGATTTTTTTTTTAACATTCTGCCACTCTGTGTCTTTTGATTGGGGAGTTCAATCCATTATCATTCAACGATATTACTGTAAAGGCATTACTCACTTCATCCCTTATATCTTCTGGGTTTCCATTGACCTATTTTTTTTTTTACTTTTTTTGTTACCCTTACTTATATTTTAAATATTATTATTATTATAGCTATTTAATAATCTCAGTTCCTACATTTATTTTTCCTTGTCTCTCTCCTCTCATTTCTTTTTAGGTTACAGCATTTCCTTTAATATATCTTGTAATCCAGTCTCTTGGTGACAAAATCTTTTAGATTTTGTTTACCCTCTGAAGACTTCAAACTCTTTGTCAAGTATGAAAGGCAGTTTTTTCTGGATAAAGAATTATTGGCTAGAAGTTTTTTTCTCTTTCAGAATCTTTAATATATCATATCACTGCCTTCTTGCCTCATGATTTCTGTTGAGAAATTAGTACTTAGTTTCAATCATTAGTATGTGATGAAATGTCTCTTTCTTTCTGCTTTCAGAATTCACTCTTTTTCTTTGTCATTTGATGGTCTGAATAGTAGGTATCTCATAATAGGTCTATTCAGATGTATTCTCTTTTGGGTGCATTATATTTTGATATACATATCGAATGATTTGGGAAATTTTGTGTCATTATTTCCTCAAATATTTTTTCTTCCTTTTCCCATTGTCTTCTCCTTCTGAGACACCTATAACACATATGTTTGTACATTTCACATTATCATTCAATTCCCTTAGACCATTTTCCATTTTTTCCATTCTTTTCACTTTCTGTTCTCTTGTCTATTCAAATTCAGATTCTCTGTCCTCCAACTCACTTATTCTTTCCTCAACCAATTACAATTTGCTATTATATGCTTCCAATGAGTTTTTAGTCTCTTCCATTTGTGACCTAACATACAGTCTATCTTTCAGAAAGATCCATGAACACATGAAAAAAAAGCACATCCTGCTGTTTGGGGATGCAAAGTTCTATATATGCTTGTAAGGTCTAGTCCATTTATTATATTATTCAATTTCTGTTTCTTTATTGATTCTTTGTCCAGTTGGTCTATCCAAAGAGGAGAGTGTTGTATTGAAGGAAAGTAAGGGCTCTTACTTCTCTTTCTAAAATTTCAATTTTTCTATTGTGTTCAACCAGTAACTTCTTAATTGAATTTAAATACAGAGTAGATATGCCTCTTTATCCAGTTGTTTCCTGCTGCCCTAAGGTTATTCTGTTCCTTTCATTATTAGCTGACTTTGCTCATGATGGAACATGGCTAAGGCTGAGATTCACAACCTTCCTGGGCTGAGACTTTTGCCACAGCTCCCAACCCCTGAAATCTGAGTTTTCTAATCAACTGTCAACCCCTGTACTGGACCCAGCCCCCCAGGTGAACAGGGTACTCTCCATGCTCTGTGATGAGAATGATCAGATGGCTCTTTGTTCCTCTCTTTCATGTATCACCTTTGAGATGAGACTGCAGTAATTGGTCAAGGTGAGCAGGGTAAATCTGCCTGCCCTGCCCACAGGAGAGTTTGCACTTCCTCTCCATCCATGGAATTGGTCAGGGTGAATCTGCTCCCATTGCCCCCAAGAAAGTGTGCATTTTCTTTCCTTCCAGTGGTATTGGCAACCCACATGAATCTTCCTGTTCTGCCCTGAGATAGTGCTCAAAATGCACCAAATTTACACTACTGTTGGGTGTGGGGGGTTAAACAGTGTGTTTCCAAACTGTGTGTGCTGGATCTGATACCTACCACCTGGGAGACCAGTGTGTTTTTCAGGCACCCTGCTTCTTCTTCTGCCAGGAATCAATACTACACCAATGTTATTGGCTTCTTTGTGGCTTGGGCAGGTTTAAACCTCAGCTGTGTTTAAGATTGGAATCCAGCTAGCTGAATTTGCCAATCAACAGTTGTAATTGGTCCCAGGTCACTTCCCCTCCCCTGCTTTTGGGAAAGAGAGCTTCTGCTTTCATCCAGGAAGTGGGCTAGGAGGCAACCCACCTCATCAGATGGGATTTGGCAACTGCCTTTGCAAGTGGATTAATGTGCTCACATCCAGAAGGTCATTCTCCACTTCCTTTTCTGTCCTGGATGGTTCACTGTGATCTTGTGGTCTATGGAGTCCCCAAAATGTTGATCTGGAGATATACTGGCTGATTATTAGTTGTCCTTGTAGATGAGCTTATCATTAGTGCATGCTAATCTGTTGCCACCCTGGAATATAAATTTGAAGCCAAGAACATAATGAATTCTAGGATAAGTAACATCTTTACACATCTACAGTATCAATAACACTTATAAAAATATTCAAAGAAATAAATGATTTTATTTTTTTCATATACAGGTCAATTAATTTTTGGACTGCTCTCTCTCCAAAGAAATTTCATTCTAGTTGGCTGAATTACCTATAACAGCCATTTATTTTCATTCAGTTGGTAATTAACAGTAAGTTTGATATTGAAGTTTTAATGATAAGCTTATGGTTATTATGTCAAGTAGTTAATTGACATTATTGGTTTATAAAAAAATTCCAAATTAAGAGTATCATTCAAATATACTATAAAGTATCCATACATATTAAAATTAATTACCAAAATAATTAATTTGCAAATTGATAGCAATTTGAAACAAGTTTGTTTAATAATTATTGTGTAGACAAAAAGAAAACTCTTAATGTGTAATCACAAGTAAGATATACAGCAGAAGGAGGACTGATGTATCAGTGATTTTTTTATATTAGAGGATATAGAAAAATGACAATATCATTCTCTTAACAAGCATTTAATGAGGGTACAGTGGGCCAGAGATTCTATTATGGAGTAGAAGACAGAGTACAGGGGTATTGTCCCTGCTTCTTGACATTAACCATGGAGTCTTACCTATAAAGTAAGAATGATTATAATAAAGCAAGCTGTTAATATAAAAAACTAATTCAAAAAATGAATATGATTCTGGAGAGTGGGGAAAGGTTATCAACTTTGCACAAACACATTTATGGTTAACTCTGAATTTAAGTTGTTGGTATTATTCATTGTTCTTGGAAATTTACTATGATTAACAAGCTCATAAGCAACAGTACAATTTTTATTTGAACATCAAATTTTACTGAGATGTTGAGTCAACCAGCCAAAATAGTCAGGGCCGAGTTACACAGGTACATACTTGTAAAACTGATACAAGTGCCAATTTTTAAAATTTCTTAAAATCATAGCAAAGAAGTGTTAACACATATGTATGTCACCTCATCAGTGACATGATTTCCACATTGAATATTAAAATATTTCAGAAAATGAAATCATAGTGATTTCATTCAAACTTATAATTGTTAATAAGTTATCACATTTTTATTTCACATTTGATATTCATTTTTGAAGATCGTACAATATATTGAAAGTCAGTAATCAAGATTGGTTTTCAAAAATTACATCTTTAATATATAAAAGTGTGGGTATATGTATGCTTGTATGTGTGAATATGTGCATTTATATTGAGGGATAAAACTTACATACACAAAGTGCACAAATTATTATAAATGAAAATATGCACAAAAATATAAACAATAATTGTAGCAACTATAACCTCATATGCTTAGAATTAATAAAATATTAGTATATTTAAGTTAAAAAAGCACACAAAAACAAAGCTATATTGTTGAGCATGCATTATTGATTCTTGGCTGAATAAAGATTTCATTTTCTAAATTAGAATTTAAGTGATGTTTGAAATTTTATGACATAGGATGTTAAGATTTATTAAATATTCCATGGCTATTCTATTTTAAATAATTTTTATTGAAGTATATATTCATACATGAACATGTACAAACAATACTTGTGTAATGAAAGTTGTGAACTTACAAGATAAACATGCATAGCATTATGCAGGGGTCCCATTCATCACCCCTCTACCAACACCTTGCTCTGTTGTGATACATTTGTTACAAACTATGCAAGACCATGATCAAAATATGACTATTACCTATAGTCCATATCTTACATTTGGTGTATATTTCCTTTAACCCACCCTTATTGTTAAACTAATCAATTTTATTGATACATATTAATAAAGCATACAATTTTTCCAAAGTGTACAATCAAAGGTATTTGGTATAATCACATAGTTGTACATTCAACACTTTAATCAGTATAAAAGCCTTTTTATTATTTCAATAATAATAATAAGAAAACAAAAAACTTAAAAACAAACAAGAAAATTCCTCACCTCTCAATCTCTTTGTTTCACCTGCTGAACATACCTGCTATTTCTGGCTATTCTTGCACAATTTTTTATTTTCATTAAACAATTTTATTGGGATATAGTCACATACCATATGATCTCTCCAAAGTGTATAATTAATGGCTTTCTTTTTAACTATAAAAAGACCTTTTTTGTAAAATTATAAAATAAATAGTAAAATAGATGGTAAGAAATTATAAATGTTAAAAGAGAGTATAAGGTCAAGTTAGATTGAATATAAGTAATTATAAGAAATAGATAGTATAACAACAAATATTTATAAATGTAAGTAATAATTCTAATATAATAGAAATTAATTATAACATACTTCTAATTTTTATTACAGATTAAACTACT
>JAQZBX010091361.1:0-12401 GCA_029593785.1 Cabassous unicinctus
AAAAAAAAAAAAAAAAAGCATATGGGAGGAATATATGGACTATAGTTAGTAATAATACTTTGATGATGCTCTTTCATGATTTGTTAACAAATGTTTCACAACAATGCAGGGTGTTTGTGGGGAGGTGATGTGTGGGAGCCCTGTATGATGTTCTGCAGGTTTGTTTTGTAAGATCACGAGGTTTACTGAACACTTATTGTTTATGTATGTTCATGTATGAATGATATACTTCAATAAATTGTTTTAAAAAAAGAGATGATATTAAAGTAATAATTCTAAAACATGATGTTATAATCACAATGTAGGAAACCTACAGATGGTCACACACAGCAATACTTAAAACCTAATCTAATTTGCTTCTATTATCCCACCAAAGTAGAGATTGTTATCCTTTTCTACAAACTGTAGGATCAGTAAAATTATTCTGAAGAAAATTTAATAATCCATAGGTGGAGCTTGGTGTATGCCAGAAATGAGCTCCAAATGTGTTTTAACATAAAGTCTTAAGTGAAGAATATATTTCCATATTCTAGGGCAGGGGTTCTCAAACTATTTTGTTTTCAGGAACCATTTACACTCTTAAAAATCATTGAGGACACCAGAGTTTTTGTTTACATGGATTATATCTATTGATATTTACCATATTAAAAATTAATCTGAGTAATTTAGAAAATATGTATTGACATAACAACAATAAATACATCTCACATTAACATGAATAGCACAGTTTTAATACAAAACATTTTCCAAAACAAAACAAAACTAGTGGGAAGTGGCAATTTTTTATATTTTTGCAAATCTCTTGAAGAGAAGACAACTGGATTCTGCACGTACTCTGCTGTGATGTTTTGGTTGTGTATTGAAGAAAATCTAGCCTTCCCCACATACATAGTTGGAAAAGGGAGGAGTATTTTAATAATCATTACTGAGAATTGTGGATATTCTTCTTTTATACTGTACCAAAACTCAACAAGTGGTAGTTTCTTAAAGCTTAGTCATGAGATTGGAATTATATCAATGAATGAACTTTTCCTACTTTATTAGAAAAAATTGACTGGTCTACCTTGCATTTTGAAGGGATCCTTCACCTCTTCATGATTTTGAAATATCAACCATTAATCATTTGGAACATACCGGCTCACTGAGTTATGGAGACCTCACAATGATGATGCATTTGTCAACACAGTGAAAAAAAAGACAAATAACCTCTAAGAACTATTATGAAACTAGTTGGACCTCACGGAACCTTGAAAGGGTCTGGAGACTACACTTGGAGAACCACTGTGCTAGGCAGGGCACTTCAAGATCACTGTGGGGACTCAGAGAATCTCGACAACTAGGTCTGGGGGATAACAAACATGCACTTGGAAATCAGTCTCAAGTGATTCTGATGCTCACCCTCACACGGTGAGGAACATAGGGGTGCACACTAGGTAGAGGAACTATACACGAAAACCACCTGTAACTTGAGAAAGTGGTTTTCTAAGTACACATGTGCTTTACAATTCCTAACTTAGGACATTGAACTCTGTTGTATCAAAGTCATAGGAGGCAAACACTGTGCATGTGAAATGGGGATTATGTGTTTGAGCTTAAATACCAGCCTCTAGCTTGGTTCTGAACCATAAAAAAAATTCCTACATGTCTTGGACTCCCCCTCCTGCTGAGTGATCAATGGCTACCAACTCCATGGTTTGGTGGCATATCACCATTGTAAAAATGGTGACGCTTACTTCCTATCAATTCAAAGTATTTTTGTTATCTAACAGTTTCGATTATTAATGAAAAGTATAACCTACTTGATCATAAAAAAAGTTTGTAAAAATGCTCTTGATCTAATGCTTAAAAGGTTTACAATTTGTTTTTCAGGAAAATGAAAGATTTCAATTCCTTTTAGGTTTTAGGGTCATAACTGGAGACCCCCAGAGCATGAGTAAGTAGGAGAAGTGATACATGCCCTTTTGCCAGGTGCGTTTTGAAATTTTCACAAGATCTCTAGTGGACCAGCAGTTCTTCCTCTCTTCCTTATGGTGACAGTCTGGCGCCACAAACTTGTCCAACTCTTCAAAGTTACTACAGGGAAAATGAGTGGGTTTAGAGAGGAAGAGAAGGCAGGAGGCTTCCCAGCTCCATGGAAGCTGAGCCCAAGCTAGTGCCACATATCAGACACCTTAGATGTTTCCTTCACTTTCTACCTCTATTTCAGTATCTCAAAAACTGGGGAAAGCACATCCCCTTATTCAAGAACATGCAGAAAGTACTTGAAACCACAGGAGTACAAGGTGCATCTTCTTAGATAGCCGGGGTAAGGATAATTTTATATTATTTTATACAGTTGCATACGGAAAACGTGCACATTTTGGAGCACAGTGCCAAATTCACATGAATTCTTAAGACAAGAAAGAAACTGTCAGAGTGGGAGCTTTTATTCTATGACCTAAGACACGCCCAGGGCTTGTTCTCTCTGCTGCTGGAGTACAGGGCCAGCAAAGCTTGTAGAGCACCCATCTATTTACACCTCTGAAGAGAAGCTTTAAAACTGGCAAGTAAGCAATTGGCCCGTACAGCAAAGTTTTAGGTACGCTTCATATGAATAGCCTCATATCAATAGGCTCTTCCTCTGTTGGCTATTGGTGGCACTTAATACACCTCATCCATTGGAAAATCAATTCTTGTCCTTGTGGACATTATGATGGTTTCAATAAGACCACTTTGCTGGGTAGAAAATACAAACCCTAAGTTTATTAAATGAGAAATGCCCCATTGGAAGGAATTTACTATTCATGGTAAATTTTCATGTTTTCCAAATTAGGAAAGATTTTATCTGGAAGTCCTTGCCTGTTCCTAAATTGATTCTGGTCCAGAATACACAAGAGCAATGCTACCTGCACATTTGATCTACTGTTGGCCCTGTCCTTTTCCTGTATTTTTAGACAGATCAAACTTGAAAATCCAAACTAATCTACCTCTAATTATAATACCACAGATATAATATATATGTTTAACTAATATAAAATTACTTTCTTTTAAAAAAAAATATTTTAGCCATTTGAAAACATTCTGAATACACACCACGGAGGTTATTCAGAATGCAAAATAAAATTTATTGATTTTGGTTTGTGATACACCCATAAAATGCCTTAGTTGTGCTTTTCTATGACAACCTCAGCCTCTGGCCAACAGGCATGGTCTGTACTCAAGGGACCGGGGCGGGTTCAGGTAAAACCAGACACCCGGGAGTTAGTCACAGGGGAGCAGGCCACGCTGGCCTTCTCCAGGATTGCTTTTACTACAAAAACTAACAACCTGTGAGAGAGGCTCGAATCCACACCGAGCTGGGCGGATGAACACTGCGGACACCGGGAGGGTGGACAAAGGGCCAGGCCAGTGCCCTGAGGGGGAGTTAGTTTACAGAGCAGGGCCAGGGCCTTAAACAGGACACCTTCCCTGTGAGGCCCCCGCTGCGCTCTTCAGGGGCCTCTTTCCTTTACCACCCGCTAAACGCGACGCCAGCCGGGCTTCCCAAGCACCTGGGGCCCTAGCAAGTCCCCGCAGCCTGGCCTGAAAAGTCAGGGTCTGGGGGTTGGCGACCGCGGGCCATCGGAGCCTCGCCCGTGCCCCGGAGAGCCTGGGGAGAACGCGAGGAGGAGGGAGGGGGGGAAGGGAGGGGGAGAGGGCGCCCCGCAAATGGCGGGGGGAGCAGCGCTTACCCGTCGCCCGGGCCCCGCGGCGGGCCGTGGAGGGCGCCGGGGCTGCCTGCCGAGCTGCCTCCCGCCGCCGAGCAGGCCTCGCTGCTGCTGCTGCTACGGCTGCTGCCTCCGCCGCGGTCAGTGTCTGTGGCGAGGCGGCGGCGGCGCTTTTCCCGCCGGTTTCCGCTGAGGTCCGGTAACTGAGGGGGCGGAGCTACTGGTGCAAACGGACTGCGAGCGGTTCCCGCCTAGGGGGCGTCCCTGGGGCAGGCGCCCCCGCCCCGCCGCCTCCACCTACTGCTGCGCCGCCGCCGTAACCTGGTTTCTTATGTGAGCTCAGTTTAATCCCATGTCCTCTCTACGGACTAAACACACATTCACAACTTAATATGTCCCCTAGGGGTGATCTGCGCTCATGGGAAACGCTGAAGGTGGGCAGGGAAGCTCTAACTTCTTTCCATTTTCCCCCAGCAACATTCATCTGTCTTTCTTTCCCTTTGCATTGCCTCCTCTATTCATTCCAGCTTCACAGCACATCAGAGACCTGGGTGTTTGCAGTGAGCCCTGATATTGTGAGCACACTGTAGTTTCTTTCTTCTTGTGTTTGTCGCCACTCTTTTCTGTATCTGTCATTCTAGCTTAGTGTATGTGCTGCTAAAGTGACCTCTTCCCGTATATAGGTAAAATCAGGTTTGTAATTAGATATACAGAAGATATGATCAAAAGTGTAAACAGTAGAGGGTTAGGGTCTTGTGAACTTGAGCTACCCATTTGGCATAGTAGGGTCGATTTTGTCAGGGGAAACTGCTAAATAAGATTTTAAAATATTTACTGAATAATAGGATTTTTTACATTGTTGTGTATTATCTTTTCAGGAGATCTCAGCGCTGTTGAGCGCTGATGCTGACCATAGGAGATGTTGTTAAACAGCTGATTGCAGCCCATGAGCAGGGCAAAGACATTGATTTAAATAAGTAAGTGGATCTCTTCAAAAGGGGGCAGTCTTGGTCTTAGCTAGTAGATGTCTTTTATGAAATTATCTAATACTACTTTTTTCTATCTCATGGTTTATTTTGTATTTGAGAATTTTAGCTTTTGTCCCTGCCTTTTTCACTCTTTTCTTTATGGCAGAATAGCCTCATCTTAATATTCCTAAAGGCTTCTAACATTTATTGGATGCTTACTCTATTCCGGGCACTACATTTAGTGCACTAAATGTGCTTACTCAGCTAATCCTCTCAGAAATTACAGGAGGCTGGTACTGATGTCACCCTCATTTGACAGATGAGTAATTTGAGGCATACAGAACTTAGATAACTTCCCTGGCTGTAAATAACTGGTAACTGGCAGAGCTGGATTTGAAATTAAGCTGCGTGTCTCTTGAGGTTATGCCCTTATTTTTTTTTGCTATACCACTCTACATCCCTCTATTTCTTTACTTTGATCATGGTTGTGTGAATGATTGCTTTATAATTTTTTATTAAGGTGTATTTATATGTTTTATGTTCTTTTCTTTATATAATACTGCATATTAGAAAAAATCTTTATAAAATATATTTTATTTCCTAATTTGCTTCTGCATAACCTTCTGTGATTTTCATGATAGTGATTTTTAAACCAGCAGTGATTTCGTTCCCTCTGGAAAACATTTGGCAACAACTGGGGACATTTTTGCCAGTTGGGCAGAGGCCAAAGATGATGCTAAACATCTGACAATGTACTGGACAGCCCCCACAACAAATAATTATCCAGTCCCAAATGTCAGTAAAGCTGGGGTTGAGAAAAATTGTAGGGTCAGAATAGTACTTTGAACATGGAGCAATATTTTGAATAGGCCTAAATCGTGTCCTTGTCCTGGATCCCTCCCCTGTAGTCCTCTGATATTCATTCTTTCCGGTACCCAAGGGCGAGAAGAGGAAGTCATTTATTGATGAATTTTGTTTTCCTCTTTCCTTGAGATTCACAGATCTTTAAAGCTGTGCTGTTGTCTCCTGATGAAGGTATGGGGAAATGGCAGGAGTTAATAATGTGATTTTTAGTCATCCTTTTGGTAGCTTGTCTTGGAAATATTGTGACCTTAATAATGCTATCTGTTTTCCATTCAGGGTGAAAACCAGGACAACTGCCAAATATGGCCTTTCAGCCCAGCCCTGCCTGGGCCTGGTGGATGTCATTGCTGCAGTCCCACCTCAGTAACAAAAGGTCTTGGTCCCCAAGTTAAAGGCAAAACCCATCAGAACTGCCAGTGGGGTGAGTGATTCAGTTCCTGAAATATTGATTATATATCTGGTCTTCCAGAAATCCCTGCCTTCTTGTAACACTCAGGTAATAAGGTGGAAGTGGGAGATTCAGACAGATAAATTCCTTATACTATGATATGCTCTTAGTGAAGACATGAGCAGAATGCTATAGAGGGCAGAGAGGAAAAAACGGAATTGTGCTTAAAGGAGTAGATGGTGGTTTTATGCCTTCTTTACAGGTATAGATGAGGCTTCATAACTTACCACAATATGATAAATGGTTATCTTAGCCTGATACCTTTCAATATAATTGGTACTTATAAAAATTTCTTTTTTTTTTTTTTTTATCGTTGGGAGTACTTGGTCTGGGCATTGAAACTGAGGTCTCATATTCAGGAAGCCAGGTAGTTTTTTCACTTGATTGCTTCTTTTTTGTTTTGTTAAAACTCTCAAAGTTCAATAAAAGGAAATTGAATTTTTAAAAAGAGGAAAATAAGCACATGAAACATGTTTGACATCTTAAGACATTATGGAAATTCAAATTAAAACGACAATGAGATTCCAGTACAGATCTCTTAGGATGGCTAAAATTGAGACGAGATCGGGCGCGTTCAGGGTGGTATGGCTGTAGACGATGGCTAAAATTGAAAAGACTGACCATACCAAGTGTTGACAAGGATATGGAGGAAATGGATCTCTCATACAGTGCTGCTGGGAATCTAAAATGGTGCAACCACTTTGTAAAACAGTTTGACATTTTCATAAGAAGTATGATCTACATATGATGAGCCATTCCACTCACAGATTTTTTACTCAAGAAAAATGAAAGCATATGTCAATTCAAAGTCTATACACAAATGATCATAGTAGCTTTATTTATATGAGCCAAAAGCTGGAAACCAGTTGAATGTACATCAACAGGTGAATGGATAAACAAACTATTGTATAGCCATACAATAGAAGGTGCTCAGCAATATGAAGGGTTGAAATACTGTTACACGCTACAATATGTATGAGTCTCAAAATAACTGTGCTAAGTGAAAGAAGAGAGAGCAAAAAATTATATTCTGTGCAATTCTATTTTTATCAAATTCTGGAAAATGCAAAATAAGTGGATCAGTGGTTGCCTGGGGATGGGGTGGTGACAGGAAAAGAATGGTATGGGAGGATTACCGAGGGTCACAAGGACACTTTTGGGGTTGATGTATATCTTCATTTTCTTGATTATGATGACAATCTTACAGATGTATGCATATGTTAAAACCTATCAAATTGTATACTTCTAAGAGGCATGTAGTGGTATATCCTTGCAGTCCTAACTTACATTTCTTTCATGACTAATGAGGGGTTGGGATCATTATAGACTTGGACCCCTGAGAAAAATCTAGGCTGGGCAGGTTTGGGAGCCATTGTGTAAGAAATGTTGACCCCATGAATTTGAGTTCCTCATTCAGGCAGAACATGAGGCATGGGGAAAGAAGCCTCCAATGAATGGCCAAAAAATAAGTTGCTCTTTGATGAGGAACTCTAGGCCTTATTGACATCAAGAATCAGCCATGGCTACAGATTCAGAACAGCTGAGGGATAGCAAACCTACTTTCCATGACTTGGTTCTACCCTATCTAAGGACATTTGTATCTAACTGGGAGAAATTCCCCAAAGAGACTTTGAGAGTTTGTGGGCTAAGCATTGACCTTGGGTAAGTAACAGGCTGGAAAGACCAATGACAGTTCACAGCATCTATCCCCTGATCCTAGAGAACTCCTGCCATGGAGTCTCTGAGAACAATAATTCTCTTGGCAAAATGGCCAGCAGATGGGCACAGCCCTGTACCATGGCCCACTGCAGGAAATGCAGGGGCTGGTAACTTTCTGAAAACAGGAACGTGGCTGTGGCTCCAAAGGTGACTCTATAGGACCATTTTTTCCTAAAAGGGCCCACAAGTTCCAGAAGCCTGTGGACAAGTGAAACAGCTTGTGAGGCCAGAATGAAGCTCTGAGACATTCCCACAGTTCATCTCCAAAGTAGCCGTCCCTCTCTGCAGAGGGATTATTGGGTGTTGAACATTTTGGTTTTGGTGGCATAGTCTGATGCCCTCTGTACCAGGTCTGGGGCTAGGCATGGGTTCAGAGTACCAAAGAGAGGAAGGCACAATGCTTGTCCTCAATGAGCTCTAAGTCTAGTAGTGGCACAGGCAGTGACATGAGGTAATGATGACATAAGACAAATGGAATGAGTTCCATCTATGGGAAGCACAAGCAGTATGCCTTCAGAGCCCAGAGCAAGAAGTATGTCCTAGACAGGTTTGGGGTACCCTGCTCTGCACCAGATACCATCTCTCAGAATTGTTCTTCCAATGTCCCTGATGAAGATCTGGGTATTGGTGGCTCTGTTGGTATGATGTGTTGACCCCTTCCTAGTCCCCTCTGGTTAGACTGTGGGTGATCACCACTTGAGAATGACCAATCACATACTTGCCTTACTATTTTGGGTTTGTGCACCAGTTAGAAAGTTCTGTTCTGGTAATTCATGCCAAGTTGGGATCCGAGTCAGTGCTAGAAGCCAGCTAAAGTCAGAGGGAAGCAGAGATCCTAAATCAGATAGCAAAGTCACGTGACAGTGGAAACAGGAAAAGTGGTGCTGAGGGGGTCCCAGAGACACAGAGAGGCAGAAGGAGGGAGAAAGACGCAATGTCCCCCAGATGTCCATTTCAAAATCTTCAGTTCCCAGCTGCACTGACAGTTTCTGTGAGATCTCTGTAACTTTACAAAAAAATTGTTTATTCTTTTTTCCTTTATGTAAGCAAACTTGAGCAGCTATCTGTGTCATGAAACAGAAAGAGGTTTAACTACCTTGGAGTAAACAGCTGCATTTGGGAGAAGAGAAAAGGCTTTCCCAAGGCCAAGCACTTGAGCTGGGCCTTTAAAGAGAAAGCAGGATGGTGGAGGGTCAGGAGAGCTAGGCCTTGCAGGGAGGGCCTGAGAGGGAATCCCAGCCTCCCCTTCCTGTGCCATTTGGCTCACTCTTATTCACCTTCAAGGTTCAGCTTGAGCAGCACCTCTCCAGGTGAGCATCTCTGAGCACCCATACACCATCTGACCACCTACCCTGAGATGCTGCCTTGCCTGTGCCCTCTTGGCTCTAAGTTCAGGTCCCCCTTGCAGCACACCTCCCTTGTGAGATTGCCTGTTTAGTACATGATAAAGTCCTGGGGGGCTGGAAGCAGAGGCATTACAAAGACAAGGTGCACAATGCACATTTGGGGAAATGCCTTTTGCTGAAATGTGTTGAATTCTAATCAAGTCCCCATTGTAGTACTTAAAAGCTTTGTGACATTCAGTTACCCCATCTTTTAACCAGAGATGGAACCCCCTATTCTTCTCATAGCACAGAGTCATTGTGGATGACAAATGAGGAGTGGCTTTATAAACTGTGGCGTGCCACACACCTGTGAGGGGTTATTATTTGTTGAAATGGTGGCCCAAAAGTTTTCAGAGAAGCAGGAGTTTTAAGGGAATGTGGCCAGGAAACAAGTCAATTGTGCCATTGCCTATTACTTGAAAGCTATTTTTTGTGGTAAATATGGAACTCCTACTTCCTAGGAAGTCCTGCTCCAGGCCCCACCAGCCAAATGCCCAGGACAGAGTTTGAAGACCTTCTTAGCCACATGGCCCAGTTCTTCTCTGTGCCCCATCAATGCAGCTTAGACATGGTAGACAGGCTCTGTCTCCACCAAGGGGGTAGTATCCAGAATGAGTTCAGCTCTTCCTCTGAGCCAGCACTGAGGGATCCTGGTCATTGTTGTTGTATTTCTCCCACCCCATAGTCCAGGTCAGCCCTAGCCTCAGTCCTGACATCTTGGCATCTTCCCCTTCTCCCAAGCCCAAGTCTTAGACTTCAGCATATGCACACATTGAGCCTGCTCAGGTTATGTCAGTCAGGTGATCGGTGAGAACACTGAACTAACTTGGATTAAGTTCTTGTCACTTGTTAGCTGTGGGGCCTTGGGCCTCTATCAGCCTGAATTTGCTCATCCGTTACCTCCATCAAGCGAGGCTGGCAAGAGGATTTATCAAAATAATGTAAACAATAAAAAGATTCAGTGCCTGGCTCATAGAGGGTGTGCAATAGAGATTAGCCTCATTATTATTATTATTATTATTATTATTAGGTGATGAGTAACAGATATGAAGAAGTAGAACTCAAGGAAAAATGTGATAAGGTCTGTAGGGCAATGCAGAGACTCAGGAAAGCAGAGGAGGAAAGATCTGAAAAGCTCCACCAGTCCAGGAGGAACTCCTGCTACATTCTCATGGCAACCATCCAACAATATGTGGTTGCAGCTGTGCTGTCTCCATTGATGAGGAACTCTCTCCCTTATACCTCCAGAGGCAGACATCATACTCAGTGTAGAAAAGCTTTCATAGAGTGGCCCACATCCCTTTGAGGTGTTTTCAGTGCCCTCTCCTGCATCACCTAGGGTGGGGGTGATAGGGTAACAGTCACACACCAACACCCCAACCCTATGGAGACAACCTAGCATGTCATCTGAGAGCACACTTCCACACTTCCTTGTCCAACTATTTAGTATAAAATTTGGAAACTGAGGCCCAGAGAGAGAGAGAGGTAGGCCCAGTGATCAGGGGTGGGCAGTGTCCGGAAGATAAGGTAGGGTTACAGCCTCCAAGCCATACCCTCCCATAGGGTTTCCTACATAGGCAGAAACCTGCAGAGGTTGTGTCTGGGGCCAGGAGCCAAGGGCAGCCTCAGAGCATTTACCTGGTGGATTGCAGTATGGGAAGATTCCTGGGCCAGCGCTTCTCCCAGAAGCAGGTGGTCCTTTCCTCCTCCTCCAACTTCAGGAACTTCTCTAGTTGGAAAGTGAGGGATGAAGTCAAGGGCTGCAGTTTCCTTGGGATCAGTGCTTTTGGGAACATATTGTTGCTCTCACCCTGCTCCACTGAAAGAGAGGATGTCATGCCTGCTCTCAACTATCAAATCGTTTCCAATTATGAGAACTGAATTAATGAACGGACAGTCAAATGATGGTACCACAAGAGCCCTATGCCCCAAGGCAACAGAAAACTCTCCTCTGGCACCAACATCCCCACTGAGACATCAAGACTCTTTGGGAAAATTGACTAAAGGGGCATAATTCCTGCTGTGCTTTGGTCTTTGCCAAAGTAACCCCAAATAGATGGTATTCAAACCAAGGTCAGTCTTTGACCATCTAGGACCATGGACCACTCTACTCACAGCGGCCCTGCCATATGAGTCAGGAGATCTAAACATAGACCAGTCCTTTTCCTAGCTGCATGAACTTCAGCTTGAACTTTCCCTGGTCTCAGCCAGAGAGTGATGGTAGGAACCAGCTCTGCCTGGTTTGTGGATGCACTAAGCCAGGGCATTCTTCCTTTAAGGAATGCCCCCATCCACCCAGGGCTGGAGGGCAGCTTCAAGTATCATGTCACAGTCAGGGCCAGACTTAGCTGCACCCATGACAGGGATCCCAGCTATTCAGAGGGGGCCCTCCTAGGTCCGCTGGGGCTACTCTGCTAACAGTAGGGTTGGGTGGCATGGCTTGCCCTAAGTTCTTCATTAGATCTGGGTACAAGCCTTATCTGGTCATGGAGACTCCAGCCTTGAGCCCAGGGACCTGTCACACACAATCCAGAATCTCCATATCTGTCCATTTCTTGCTCCTGTCCAATGGCTTGAGAGCCTCAATCTCCTCTTCACTGTCCTCCTCCTCATCTTCCCCATAATCACACATGAGCTGCCCTTTCCACCATCTGCCTTGGCAGGACTGGAGAAGAGAGCTGGGGTCAGGAGGATACAAGGCCTTATGTGACCTAATAGAGGGTATCCTGTTCAGTTCCCTGGTCTGCTAGAACAAGCCGCCATGTGGCCTAGAGATCCTGTTTAAAATGACAGGCGTTGGGTCTCAAGCCCTCAAGAAGCTGCTTTGAGAAGTATAAGTGGAACCTGGGAATCTGTGCTTTTAACACAGGGACAAAAATCAAAATAGACAAGTTTGAAATCCATTTACCCAAAAATCCTTGGGCAGGCTTCATGGTCACCCAAAGAGAGTACAAGCCATTTTGTATGACTGCATTTTCCTGGTTAGAAGGGTCTTTTGGGGACTGAATCATGTACTCCACAAAAGAATCAGCATTCCTATGCTGTGACCCCATTTACTAATAGGATATGTTGAATGTCCTATTATTAGTTAAGTTGTGGGCTCATTTGTGAGGAGCATCTTTAAAAATCCTGTTTAGATGAGTTCAAATTGAATCAAGGTTGGCCTTAAATCCAAATGGCTGAAGTCCCTATAGATAAAGGAACTTGAACATGGAGCCCAAAGGCAGACACTAGGAGAAACCAGAGAGAGAGAGAGAGAGAGAGAGAGAGAGAGAGAGAGAGAGAGAGAGAGAGAGAGAGAGAGAGAGAGAGAGAGAGAGAGAGAGAGAGA
>JAQZBX010091362.1:0-12397 GCA_029593785.1 Cabassous unicinctus
GGTTGCCACCTGAGAGCCTCCTTGTTGCTCAAATGTGGCCTCTCTCTAAACCAAACTCAGCATATGAATGCATCACACTCCCCCCAACATGGGACATGACTCCCAGGGATGAGCCTCCCTGGCAATGAGGGATTAATACCAAGTGCCAACAGGCAACATGATTGGAAAAAGACCTTGAATAAAAGGGGGAAAAGGTAAAGAGAAATGAGTTCATGTGACTAAGAGACTTCAAAGAGAGTCAGGAGGTCATCCCAGAGGTAATGCTTATGCACACCTCAGTAGGATCTCATAGAACACCAAAGTGGATATCACCCCACACAGAGGGACCCCTGAGGGCTCCGGAAACCCCCATGTCCTATATAAATGGGGATAGTCCCAGAGATTGATGCCTAATTATTGGGCTCTTCATTGGAATCTGTGCTCATGAGAGTGACAGAGTTGGATTCAAATAAGTCCTCCCTGCACCTGGTCCATCAGTCCCTTCTATTCAAACCTATATGTGATGCTGGAGTTGTTAGGTGTACTTCCAGAGATTGGAGCCTCTGGCCTACCTATGTGCCAGCTGTGCCTGGAATCTCGGTGGAGCTGCAACTCCTACCCTACAGCTCAATGGACTCAGCCAAGTGGCCTGGTGAGGAGACAACAATGGGCAACAGCCATCCCAGGGAATGGAGAGGGCCTGCAGCTACAGGCAGTATAAACTCATCCACTCTATATACGGGATATAAGCCCTTTCTCACTTGGAGGTGGAGTGGACACCACCATCCCAGTCCCCTCAGAATTGAGGGAGGAGCTGTGGACTAGAGTGGACTTGGTGGTGTTCTGTTGTAGACATATTGTGATTCAAGCAATGGAAAAAATCATAACAGTGAGGTGGAGCCGGTGGCCACTGGACGTTTTTGGGGCAGGGAGAGGAGGGGCACTTGAAATACAGGGGCTTTTTTGGGACTTGGTGGTTGTCCTGAGTGGCATTGCGGCGACAGATGTAGGCCGTTTTCCATCAGCATATACCATGCAGAACTGTGTGGGAGAGAGTGTGGTCTATGATGTGAACTGTGGTCCATGCTCGGTGGCAACGCCCCAGGATGTGTATATCCATTGCGGGTGCTGTGTCACACGGATGAAGGATGGTGGTGTGGGATGTTGTTGGAGGTGTGGGAGGTGGGGTACATGGGAATCCCTGTAATTTCTGAGTAATATTTAGGTAATCTTAGCACCTTTAAAAATACATGTATATATATATATATATAAAATAACATTTATGTAAGCAAATGCACATATATGCATATGTATTTATATATCATTTTATAAATATTTGTATGTATTGTGAAAAATTTGATTTTTACCCACAATATAAAAATAAGTAAATAAATAAATAAAAGAATAAATAATAAATAGCAGAAGAAAATCCTGCATTATCAGTAGTAAATTTAAATGTTAATTGATAAAAAATACTCCAGTCAAAAGGCAGAGATCCACAGAGTGGGTAAAAAGCACTATATGCTGTCTACAAGAGACTCAACTTAAATTCAAAGAAATCTGTATGTTGAAAATGAAAAAAT
Source organism: Cabassous unicinctus (assembly GCA_029593785.1). Classification (NCBI taxonomy): domain Eukaryota; kingdom Metazoa; phylum Chordata; class Mammalia; order Cingulata; family Chlamyphoridae; genus Cabassous; species Cabassous unicinctus. The sequence goes on from JAQZBX010091362.1 coordinate 1,563, forward strand.
GGGAAAAATATATACCATGCAAATAGTAATCAAGAGAGAGCCTGTACTATCTATACTAATATAAGGTAACATAGACTTTAAATTAAAGCAGTTACAGAAGACAAAGAAGGACATTTACACTGATAAAGGGGTTAATCCAACAAAAAGATGTAACCATTATGAATATATATACAGCTAATTGTAGAATCCCAGCATATATGAAGCAAGTACTAACAGATTTGAAAGGAGAAATTTATGATTCTATATTAATAGTAGGGAACTTTAATACACCACTTTCAATAATGGTTAGAACATCTAATCAGGTCAGTAAGGTAGTACAAGATTGAACAATACACTAAATGAATTAAACCTAACAGACATATATAGAAAACCTCACTAATCTACTTACAAAAGAATACACATTCATCTCAAGTGCACATGAATCATTCTCCAGGACAGATCATGTGCTAGGTCACAAAACAATTCTCAATAAATTTTAAAAATATCGAAATTATGTAATGTATCTTCTCTGACCATAACAGAATGAAACTAGATATCAGTAACAGAGAAGAAATAGAAAATTCACAAGTACGTGGAAACTAAACAACATGTTCTTAAGCAACCTATGTGTTAAAGAGGAAATCACAAGAGGAACCAGGAAATATCTTGAGGTGAATAAAGATGAAAATACAACATACCAAAATGTATGGATCACAGCAAGGGCAGGGCAGGGAGACAAATTTATATATCTAAATGTTTTCATTAAAATGAAGAAAAACTTCAAATCATATACACAACCTCAAAATTGGAAAAAAATTTAAAAAAAAGAACACATTAAATAGAAAGAGACCAGATATCTTTGAGTTGAAGTCATTCAAGATAAATACTTAAAAGCTATCCTAAAAGTAGATGAAAGGGAACATCTAAGGGCATGAATATTACTAGAAGGAAATCTAAAATCTCTAACAAAGGACTGTATAAGGTAGTGTAACCTCATATAAAATATGAATATCAGTGATATTGCATATATGACTCTTTTTACAAAATATAAATACAAATACAGTAAAGAGAAGAAGAAAGAACACCAGCTATGTATGGCAGGGGAAGCATAGAGAGAGTAAGAGGTGATGAGTTTCGTTTTTTTGTGTTTAATATGATTTTTATTATTGGAATAATGAAGGTGCTCAAAGAATGACTGAATTGGTGAAAGTGCAAATATGTGATTACACCGAATACCATTGATTGTACATTTTGGATGGGTTTATGCTTTTTTAATATGTATCAATAAAACTGATTTATTTAAAAAGAAAATAACCTTTCCCAAGTAGGAGAAGACTAAGAAGACATAACTACTAAATTCAATGTGTGATCTTGGACTGCCTCATGGATCAAAAAAGAGGGAGTACATAACTAGAGCAATGTTTGGACATTTTAATAATGTCTGAATACTAAGCAATATTAATTTCCTGCTTTTCATCATGGTCCTGTGATTATGTAAGATGTTAACACTTAGGGAATCTCTGTAAAGGAAATAGAAGGATTTTGTTAGGTACTTTTGCAAAAATATATGTAAAATAAAACATTTGAAAATTTAAAAAAAATTAATTAAAAGTGATAAAGAGTAAAGAAAGAGCTGAAAGGAAAAAGTTATTAAAAAAAAAAAAGAAAGCACAATAGACAAGATAGAAATCAACATGAATGAATTTGAGGGCTAATGAAGAAAGGTGGAATGTAAGAACACAACAGAAAGCAGAACTAGAAAGATGAAGGAATGAAAAGAGATATCATTGGAAGACAAAATCAACATACACAGAGAATGGAAATCAAGGAAGAAGAACCATAGCAAAGAAGAAACAAGCTAGCAGCACCTAATTTTTAAAAAAGTGGGGAGGGGGAGGAAAGAGGAAAGAAAAGCAAGAAACAAACAAACAAACAGAGAAAAACCAAACAAACACACAAGCAAGCAGTTAATCAAAGCTAAGGAAGAACAGGATTCCTTCTTGGGCCCTTGCGGAGCCTCTCAGCCTGCCTGTGTTCATCAATCAGTTACCCTGCAGGCTTCTCTCTGCAGGTTTTGAGGCAGATTTTAGGAAGTAAACTAAGTTAAAATTTTTTTAAGTAACTTTTTTTTTTTTTGAAGAAATAAGGGGTTCTCCTCCAGGGGAGCTGAAACTCTGATACTCCTCAGAGTGGAGCTATAAAATTGGCTGACTCCGCGCCCTCTCAAGCCAAATGGCTAGGTAAATCAGGCTTCCTCAGCTGATTAGCCCCTCCCCTCTGCCTGGCACCACTTCAAGCTGGCTGGTGTGCTCCCCAAAGCTGCAAGGGGATCCAGGCAACCAAACCCATAGAAAGGAAATCCCTCTCCACCCTCTGCCAGATCCCTCCCACTCTCAGAGAATGCTCCCTCTCACCAGGTTGCTGGCAGGAATTGTGGTTTACCCTAGCCCTTTGCCCTGAGGGTGGGGCTTAGCTGTCCACATCTATGATTTCCAGCTGGGGAAAAACTCATGATTTTATCTTGAACAATCCACCTCAGTGTCCAGCTCCCTCCAGATCGATGTCCCTAAGGTTCTTGCTCCGTGGGTTCCCAGAACAGACCACTTGGGCAGGATCCTGTCCCCAATCAGCTGTCCTCTGTGAGAGAGGGGGTGAGTGCCCACCTAAACTGACATCATCTTGCCCCAGAATCTTTGTTGACTCTTGTATAGGGAGTGAGATAGGGGTCCTCTTTCATTGTTTTGGTTATACATATCCCGGTCTCTCAGCATCATTTGTTGAAGAGACTGTTTTGTCCTATTAACATGGACTTGGTAGATTTGTCAAAGACCAGTTGCCCATATAGGTGAGGGTTTATTTTGGAACTCAATTCTATTCCAGTGATTGATAAGTCTATCTTTATGCCAGTACCATGCTATTTTGAGTACACTAGCTTTGTATTATGTTACAAGGTCAGGCAGTGAAATTCCTCACATGTCATTTTTCTGTTTTAGAATGCTTCTCGCTATTCAGGTGCACTTCCCCTTCCAAATGAATTTGCTAAGTGTCTTTTCTACTTCTGTAAAGTAAGCTGTTGGAATTTTGATTGGTATTGCATTGAATCTATGAATCAGTTTGGGTAGGATTGATATCTTCACAATATTTTGTCTTCCAATCCATGAACACCGAATGTCTTTCCAATTGTTTTGGCCTTCATTGGTTTTGTGTGTGTGTTGCTTTGTAGTTTTTTGCAAATAAGTCCTCTACTTCTTTGGTTAAATTAATCCCTAGGTATTTGAGTCTTCTTGTTGCTATTTTAAATGTAATTTTCCCCTGATTTCCTTCTCAGATTATTCAATACTAGTGTACAAAAACATTATTTGTTTTTGCATGTTGATCTTATATCCTGCCACTTTGCTGAACTCATTTGTTAGCTCAAGAAGCTATGTTGCAGATATTTCAGAATTTTCCTAATATAAGATCCTGTCATCCACAAATAGTGAGATTATTACTTCCTCTTTTCCTATTTGGATGACTTTAATTTTTTTTCCCCTCATCTAACAGCCCTAGCTAGAACTTCTAGAACAATGTTGAATAACAATGGTGACAGTGGGCATTCTTGTCATGTTTCCAATCTTAGAAGGAAAGTTTTCAACCTTTTCCCCTTGAGTATGATGTTGACTGTGGGTTTTTCATACGTTTATTATCATATTGAGGAATTTCCTTATATTCCTATATTTTGAACTGTTTTTATCAAAAAGTGTTTTTATCAAAAAAATATTTTGTTGAATGCCTTTTCTGTGTTGATTGAGATGGTCATGCTTTTATTTCCTTTAATTTTTTAATGTGGTGTATTTATGTTGATTGCTTTCCTTAATTTTTTATTTTATTTTTTCAAAAGATATTTAGATTGCATAAATGTTACATAAAAATATAGGGGATTCCCTATATGCCCTGCTCTCCACACTGCCCACATTTGACCCCATTAACAACATCCTTTATTAGTGTGGTACATTCATTGCAACTGATGAACACATTTTGGAGCATTGCCATGTGGTCTTTTTTCCTTCTATTTGTTAATGTGGTATGTTAAGTTGATCGATTTTCTTTTGTTGTACCACTCTTGCATACCTGGAATAAATCTCACTTGGTCACAATGTATAAGTCTATTGACATGCTGTCGGATTTGATTTGCAAGTATTTTGTTGGGAATTTTTGCACCTATGTTCATTAAAGAGAGAGTTCACAAAAAAGAAATCTTAATGGAAGCCTTATAGCCTGAAATAAAAAGACAGGAGAGAGAGATCCAGAGGAGAGTTTAGAAGAAAGAATAGCAGAAAGGATAGCTAAAAGAGTAAATAGACAGATAAAAATATATGACATATGAAAACCACAGAATAAAATGGTGGAAGTAAATAATGCATTTACATAACATCATTGAATGTGAATGGATTAAACTCCCCAATCAAAAGATATAGGCTGACAGAATGGAGAAGAAGACATGAGCCACCCATATGCTTCTTACAAGAGATTCACCTTAGACCAGGAATACAAACCAGCTGAAAGTGAAAGGATGGAAAAAGATACTCTGCACAAATTGTAACCAAAAATGATCAGTGCTATCTATACTATTATTGTACAAAACAGACTTTAAACACAAAAAAAGTTATAAGATACACAGATGGCCAGTATATGTTAATGAAAGTGACAATCCACCAGGAAGATATAACAGTCATAAATATCTATGCCTCTAACCAGGGTGTCCCAAAATATGGGATACAAACTCTGGCAAAACTGAAAGGAGAAATAGACTTTGCTGCAATAATCATTGGAGACTTCAACAGACCATGCACATCATCAGATATAACAACTAGAGAGAAGATCAACAAGGAAACAGAGAAGTTGAACAATATGATAAACTATTAGATCTAACAGATATATACATAATGTTGCCTCCAAACTCAGCTGTTTATACATTTATCTAAAGTGCCCATATATCTTTCTCCAGAATAGACCACATGTTAGGACACAATGCTGCTGTCAATAAATATAAAAAGCCTGAAATTATACAAAGTACTTTCTTAGATCATAATAAAATGAAACTGGAAATTAATAATAGACAGAATAAAGGTAAATTTACAAATGCGTGGAGGCTAAACACATTCTTAAGTAATCAGTGGGTCAAAGAGAAATTGCAAGTGAAATCTGTAAATATATTGAGACAAATGAAAATGAGAACACAACTTGTCAAAACATATGGGATACAGTGAAGGCAGTCTTGAGAGGGAAATATATAGACCTAAATGACTATATTACAAAAGAAGAAAATAACTAAACTCAAAGATTTAGCTGAACAACTAGAGAATCTAGAGAAAAAACAGCAAACCAATCCCAAAGCAAGCATCAGTAAAGAAATAATAAAGATTAGAGTAGAAATAAATGAAATTGAGAACATATATATATATATATAATCAACAAAACCAAAAGCTGGTTCTTTGAGAAAATCAATATAATTGACAAACTGCTAGCTAGACAAACAAAGAAAAAAAGAGAAAAAGATGCAAATAAATACAATCAGAAATGAAAGGGGGGAAGTTATGACTGACCCCACAGAAATAAAGAGGATCATAAGAGGATATAATGAGAAACTGTATGCCAATGAACTAGACAACATAGATGAAATTGTCAAATTCCTAGAAATGCACAAATGGCCTAAACTGATAGTACAAGTAATATAAGAAATTAACAAACCAATCACATTTAAAAAGGTTGACTCCACCATTAAAAATATCCCAACAAAGAAAAGTCCAGGACCAGATGGCCTCACAAGTGCATTCATGCAAGCATTTCAAAAAAAATTAACACCAATCCTGTGTAAGCTCTTTCAAGAAATTGAAGAGGGAGGAAAATTACCCAACACATTTTATGAAGCCAACATCACCCTAATACCTTCATTCTTAATAGAAGAGCTTTTAATTAATAGTCAAGTATAGAATGAAAAACTTTTGTTTGAATCTCTTCATCATATATTACATATTATTATATTAAATCAATAGCATTATATATGGAAATATATCTGATGCAGTTCAGGCTGACCATAGCATCTGTTAACTTAGTTTGAATCTCCACACTGAGAGAAAATTAACATAGAATTGGTAAACACCTGGTGCAATTTTTTAGTATAAATTTTGACCATGATCTCTATCATTTATACTCTTTACCTTTCCTAAAAAGCTGTGATACATCCTCGGCCCTAATCGTGTCACTATTGTTCCACATCAACTCATTTTTAATTCTCTCCTCATCTATTTCAAAGATTATTTTAACCATGTCACCATCAAATTAAAAAAAAATATTTTGCAATCAATTGGATCCTAACTATAATTGAATTTATTTCTGGGTGCAGTTTTATGATTTAGAATTAACTTATAGATAAGTCTTACATAGTAAGTCCTCTCTATATAACTCCATTTGTACAATGTAAATATTTCTTCACCTATAAGTTAAAAGAATATTTTTAATTTTGAAATAATACTTAAAGTATTGTTTTGGACAACTCAATGTAATTGCCTAATCATTTAAATGGACATAAAAGGAAAACATTATTTTAATCAAGTGCCAATAAATGAAACCCACCTTAATTGTTCTACTCCCTCCAGGGAAAATGAAATGAGAAAATTATGCTCTGCACATGAAAAGATCATTCCAAGAATATAAAGTTAGTGGAGTACTCAGGCAAAGCCATACAAAGATCTCTCTGTCTTTATTGATACAAAATTAATATCATTGCTAATTAAATGTGTTCTGTTATTCAGACTGTCACTTTTAATTAAAAAAAAAAGTGTCTGAAACATCAGTTTCCTCTATTCCCAAGACCATAAGTGATTTTCATTTCCCTTCCTGGACATTCTTCTTTATGGCTTAGGTTTCCCCTAAAATAATGTTTTTTCCTATATAAACAGCTTCTTAATTTCTATCTCCTTAACTTTAGAATACAAAGGAACTCTGGTTTCTATTTTGGACTCAGCCATTAATTTTAGTAGTGAATTCTGCAACTGACTTGATTTTCTTCCAAAATAATTTCTTCATCCAAATTGAGAGACATAAATCTCCGTTACCTAACAGAGTAAGTTCTGAGTTTCAAGTTTTAAAATAAAGAACTTTGAAAAGATAAGATACTATGTAATGAATATGGAATTATATTCAGTTTGACATTCGTACAAGAGTAACAATGTTTTAGAGAGGTAAAAATTCCTTGAGGCTTTCCTGGGTTGATCATATACAGAATGCCTCATTAGCATTTAGAAAGTAAGAACAGGAAACAAGAGTTATCTGAACTCAGAGCCCAAATGCATAAACCATTAAAGAAGTCAAATTGAAGCAACAATAAATTTAATGTTAAAATCCCCACTTTTTCTATTACCTCTTTATTTCACATAAAACCATTATAGCTCCACAATTATTGGCATTGAACTTGTTCAGCCATTCTAATTCTATCCTAGGTGAAGAGGGGATAGTAAATTCATCAAATTCTCTAATTCTATAAAAATATAGATAAAACTCAAACACAAACTATAAAATCACCCTGTTTCTTTCTCCTAAATGTGTAGGAGAAATCATTACCACCATTAACATTACAGGCAAGAATGGCAGTTAAATTCCAGAGAAATAAGAGAAACACAGATTCTAGTTTAGAAATACCTCCATTTGATTTTTAGTGCCCTGTTTGGAATCTTTGGGTAAGTTTATTTGTCAGGTAGTTGATGTTGCAGGGACATTATTCTTTGAATTGTCTTCTCACTACCTTATATAATGTAAATCATTTTTTCTAAATAAATACTTTGTTCACTTTTTACCAAAAGTTTTTATATTTTTTTCCTATGAAAATTCTCTCCACAACTAAGCATAATTTCTCTGTCACTGAGTGACCTACTTATCACAAGCTCCTCAGGCAATATTTTGAATTTTTTAGTATCCTAATCACAAAATAAATAAGTCTATGAAAATCAGAGATTAACTCTATATTCAAATCTGTTTAACAATTAATTATGTCTACTAGGGAATCAAAAATAAATAATGCTTATATCATATACAAGAAGGAAAGAGAAATAACTTAACAAACAGGTTCTAATCTTTCTGCAATTATTGCGGATCCATTCCTGTGCTTTTTCTCTCATTGATTTCTTTCATTCCTCATCAATGATGGTTATTCTCATAATGTTCAGATTTTTAAATTTCAGATTCTTCAATTCATAACTCCTCCACTATTCATGACATTAATAATATGAATTTTCTAATTCCTCATACCATTTATAGATGAAAACTATGGATCATTATAAGGAAAACTGGCACATGTCACTCAAAAAGTATTCATTGAAATAATGGAAGGTCATATATTCAGAGCAATAATTTGAAGACATGTAGAATAATTTTAATATCCAAGAAATCAGATGAGATCTGTATTTCCATTACTTAAGTATTCCTAGAGGTATCCAGATGCACATGATATCTAAAAACTGGGTAAACAGTAAATTCAAAAATTACCTTTCTCTTATTCTTATTCTATGACATTGACTATCCCTTTCATTCTTTTTGGAACTACCTTCCAAATAATCAACTCATCAGTTGGATTTCCTTTAGATTCAAGTTATCAGTCCCACTGCACAAAGACAGAATCTGGATTATAAATAGTATGCAATTTACAATTAGCCTTGCTTTCTGTGATTTAGGCCTCTTACTCATTACATATTCCTCTTGGTCCCCAATGATTTAATGTCCCTCCTCTGTACAAAGTGTTTCTTTCAGAAAAGAAATTTTGGGGGCTTTTTCTTTGAGGGTCTTTTCCTTTCTTTAGTTTCCTTTATATTGTCCAAGGAGAAAAGAATAGCTTTAGGTCCACATATTAGATAATGATCTACATCTGTCTGCAAAGTGGTTTTATTGTGCTCTCTGAGAGCATTATAATGGGTTTTGTTTATTTTCAAGTACCATTTAAGTAGATTTCCAAAAGTAATTGTGAACTTAGAAACTCAATCTTATTCTCCATAATTTAGAAAATCATACCAAAATAATATGGTAAAATAAACCACTTGGCTGTATCTTAAGTCTCTCTGACTACTCTTATTTCCTTATTTTCTTTTTCTGTATTTTCTTCTTCACATATGTGTACAAAGTTAAACCTACCTTCCAATGTGCTGTGTGTGCAGAAAAAATAATGACAAATGCTTATTGAGCACTTGTACTCTGTTTCCCTACACCAAGTGTTTTATTCAATCTTCAAAGCAAACCAATGGTATGGGCACTAAGATCATACATGAGAAAATCATGTGTAAGGTCACCTTCCAAAGCAGTGTTGCCAGTTTTCCTCCAGGTTCTTGACCATGTTACATAAAATAATTTAAGAACATGTTGGTTTAGTTAGGCCAGTAGTTTATTCAGGAAATGAGAGAAGAGGTGACAATAACTGATTATGGGTTCTTGGGTATACTTGTGGGCTGGTCCAGGTAGAGAAGGGAGAAAAAGGGATGATTTTTCCTCTGTGCATGTTTTTTTAAACCATTAATTATTCCTCTACTTGCTAATGTTCTATGGAGGGGTCCCAGTTGTTTGCTGTTTTGATTGATTACCCTATCCATCAATTCCCCCAGGGGAGAGCCCAATGATAAGTCCCTTTGAGAACATCCAAGGGAGGATCAAGGAAATTTTCCTTGATCATGGAAAATTCTCATGGGTTCTTTCATAGCTTTCTTTTGGAGGTCTTTCTCATAAAGGTTTTCCAGGTGGAATTCCATGGCCACATGTTTCAATGCCTTGGTTTCTGCATGGTTTTAGATTCATCGTCTCATTCCCTAAACTAACCTGTCTTAGTAGAGATGGCCAATAAAAGCCAGAGGAATAGCTAATTCTATGGAAAGTGAAGGATTAAAATGAGAAATTTCTATAATGTGGGCTTCAAAAATAGATCATGCTCTACTTTGTTCAGGGACATTTCAATTGTAACTTTTTGTCATTTTTCTTTATATATTCTATTCCATAGTTTAAAGGGTCAAAATATTCAAGTCAAGTCTAAAACAGAGTCCAAATCATTGCAGCAACCTAGTATATGAGATTTCATTTGCCTGCAAAGAATTAACTTGAAAACAAAACTAGGATTTTGTTTTTCTTTTTTCAGTCCAGGCACTTCTGTATAATTCTGACAATATCTGTTTTATACATTATTATTATTCTTTTCTACTAAACATCTCAACCAGTCTAGGTTATGTTTTAATAGTTTTTACTCCTCTTTAGGAAGAAAAACTTATTTCCAGGAATCCTCACTGAACTTCCACTTCTCTGTGGATTTTTTTAGCCTTACCATCATCCTAGATGATTTGCTTCCATAGATTCTCCACCACTCCCCCTATTGCAAACTAAAAATCAACTATGTCTTTCTATTCTGGCTTCTTTAAAAAAATGCCCATTTTAAAGTTGTATATAAAATGGATCATCCCCCTATCTAACATATCATATGTATACATATGGATAAAACAAAATTGGGTTTGCACTCTACGAAAATTTTTTCAAAGTACTCTTTTAGTCATTATGGCATCACTAAATCTTCAAAAAAAGTGGAAAATATAATTACTTTTATCTATTTATAGTGATAATTACATGCACATATTAAAATATTTTGTTCTTCTTTTTGATCTTGTATTTTCACTTATATGAACAGTATATCTTTTTTTATTATTTCATATCATGATCCCACAGTTTTATTAAATAATGTTATAGCATTTTACCTTGTACTTTGCTTTCTTAATGGACACTATCTTGCCAGAGAAAAATATAATTTATTTGGTGATGTAATACAAAAACTTAATAAAATCCAAGGCCAAATG
>JAQZBX010091363.1:0-12398 GCA_029593785.1 Cabassous unicinctus
GGGTTCCCTGCTATGAATGGACAGGAGATAGAGGAGAATGTTAGGAAGGACCAGTATAGATCTAAGTCGCAGAGCTCAGGGTCAAGGCTAGCCTGCAAGACTGAACGGCTGCAGAACGAGCTCGTTTTGGAAACTGGAAATACAGAACTGAATATGTACGTATGCATACATGTCTCTTCCTTGGTCTGGAGTAGCCAAGTCGGTCTCTTGAGTGTTCATTATCACCACAAAACGTTTGTCAGAGAGGACGGCAGTGACCATCACTGCCTGGTCTCCTGGGTGGGGTTCAAGATGCTGTGGTGGAAGTAGATATTTTCCAAAGAAGTGAAGACAAAGAAATAAGGGGAAGAAAATTGCCAAAATTAAAAGACAGCAGAGAGGGATGCAGAAAACATTTTTTTTAAGTGTATTAGGTGACCCTGCAGTTTTTCAGATGAAATATTCCCGCTTGCACTCGCTCACTGCGTTTTGCAAATCAATGTCGTTTCTAAAGGAACTGTCCAAATTTTCTGGATATTCCTTCTCCTTCATCTGGTTAGTGCGATGCGACTGCTTGTGCTGATAAAGGAACCGGGTCATGATGCCGATGATGCAGAAAATGATGAATATCACCACTGCTATGACTCCTGCAGAATAAAGGGGAGGGGAGAGAGAAGGAAATCATCACAGTTCATTCAGTCAAGGGACATGATGCAATCCAGACAGGCAAGCACTTAGGAGGAAAAACCAAAACCAAAAATCCCTGCCACACTCCCAGAATGAAAGAGCTGCTGAAATGCTCTCAGTCTTCAAGGGAGGAAACCAGCTTAAATCATAGAAAGGCTTGCTGATGGAACAAGAATGCCGCCACATAAACATGGAACCTGACTGGTGAGGGATTTTTTAGTAAATGTTTTCAGTACCTGCTTTAAGGAATGTGCCAAAATGGTTCCTAATTAGCACATATTTTTTCACCTTGCAACTATTTTAGAACTAGTGTAGGATCCTAGAAAACAATGTTTCAGTATCACACATGCTCTTCTACTGGGAATTTGTTTATGCTACATGTTTGGCCAGGAAAAAAAAAGTTTCATGAATAACAAAATGCTTGTCCAGCATTTAGGGAATTCCTACGCCGCAATGCTCCCTGCTAGAGCCATTTGAGTTCAGAGATAGTATGTCTAAGTCCTTAAAGTCTAAGAGGTGACTCAGATGACAAACTGCTGTGCAACCTGTCAGATTTTCTGCTGCTTTGACTGCATGTGGTTTCACTGGATCTGCTTTGCAAGTTGTCCTGGCTGAGCCTAAAGCCTCGTCTGTACATTAGCCAGGAAGACACTTGGGATATGAAGGGCAGAGCCAGCAAAGGAAGTGGGGGAATGTGTCTCTGGCTGAATGTAGGCTTTCCACATTAAAATATTTGAAAAGAATGTCTGATATTCAAAGACCATGCAGTCTTAATAATTCATATACTTTGCTATTTTGTTTTTTCTAAGTAGAATGGATATTGAGAGACATGTTTATTTTAGGGAGTTATTTTTGGGCACGCTGCATTATGATGTGCCTCAGCATAGATATTTGATAGTTTGATGCATTGAATACATATCTCTTACTAATGTTGGGTAGAGCCGAGGCCATGATTAATGTCACTTACTTTTTTATACTCCTAAATCCTTTGGTGGCATTTGCTGCAACTATTTTAGAAAATGGCAGAGAAAAAGTACCCAAGTAAATAAGCATGAATAATCTAAATGGTAGTGACTGTGACTGCAGCCTTAAAAGAAGAAATACAGGACTGGTTTCTACTCAGATGCGTGTGTTATTCAGGGTTTGGTGTTGTGCAAATCCCTGGGAACTTTATCCTGGAGTGGGATGATTTTGCTGCATGTCAAGGGACTGGCAGAAGCAAGAAAATGGGTGGAAGGGAGTCAGCAGTCACAAAAGTTTTTCTTCCTTTTGTCAAATGGGAAATGGTAAGAAGAGAAGCAGGCATCATTTACTTTCCCACATATCTTGATGCTGTGGTAGTTTGAGGCTTTTGTGCACCCCAGAAAAGATCATCTCCATTCCTATGGATGGGAAAATATTGTAGGTGGGACCTTTTGATAGATCACTTTAGTGAAGGGTCTTTGATTAGATTACTTCAGAAAGGCTTGACCTAGGGTGGATCTTAATCCTCTTACTGCAGTCCTTTATAAAGGAGATGAATATGGAGAGAGAAAATACACGGGAACTCAGAGAGGAACCCACAGAAATTAAGAGAGAAAGACACAGACGGAGCAGCCAGAAACTGAAAGCAACAGTGCCTGGAGGAGAAAGCAGAGAACAGCAGACACTTCCATGTGCCTTCCCATGTGACAGAGAGATTCAGGATTCACCCACTGCCAGTCTTCAGGGACAGAGCATTGCCAGATGCTTTGATTTGGATGTTTTTTGTGAGCCTTGGAATTGTAAACTTGCAAGCCAATAAACCCCAGTTCCATGGTGAAAGCCAACCCATTTCTGGTATATTGCTTTTGGCAGCTTTTAGCAAACCAAAACAGATGCCAGACACATAGTAAGTTGACTCCTTTCCCTGACCTTTAAATAACTTAGCCCATGGCTTTCTTTCCTTACAACCCTATTGCAATAGCCCACCTCAAAGCCATTCACATATCACCTCTCAGAACATTCTTCTCAGTACTATTGCTGTCTGTTTACCTACCCTTCTCCTCAGCTTGGCTGTGAGTTCTTTGTGGACTCTCACCCCCAAACTTAAGCTTAACACAAGTCTGAGCATAGCTGGTGTTCAGTAAATATAAGATAAATGAATGAACACTGCACACTTTTAAAAAGGGAACCCCATCTGGTATGGATCAGTTAATTTAGCTGCTAGAAGGCAGGGATGGGGTCACCTGCTAGGGTTTTGCTTTTCAGATGGAAATGAATTTCATCTTTCCCAGGTGTCTTACATTAAACAAGGTTTTGGAGTCATTCTAGGTAGTGAGACCCAGATGGAAAAATCAAGCTACTTCAAGCAGCAACCAAACTGAGGCAGAAGAAAGAAGAGTGGGGCAGAAAGGCAGTGAGAAGGTGGAAAAGTGAGGGATGAGGAGGGCAGGGGAGATAGCTGAGCTCACTGCAGAGCAGACAAGACCTGAATCTGTAACCATAGGTGTTGCTGGATTTGAAACTAGTCCTGTGGGTTTCAGCCAGCTCATTAGATCTAACCCAAATCACTTGGTTGAGAAAATCCGACAGGAGGGCGGCTTCTCCCATCTGCCTGCCCCAACATGGCTTCTTCTCCATCTGCAGTTTTATTGGTTTGCTTTGTTTGGGCTTTAGGAAAACTGACAACTGGATGAGATGAACAGTGTTTCTGCATGCTGCCTGTCTGTGAGCAAAAGCTCCAGCTGTGGACCAGGGCTCAGAGCTGGCCCCATTCACAGAACAGTTGGCTGCAGGGGAGAAGCCGCCTTGGATCACACAGCACCCGAGACGATTTGTGGAAAGGCTGGCAGTCTTGAAGGTAAACGGGGACTCTGGGTGCTGAACAGCAAGAGCTAAGGAATACTTCTGATACCTTTCTCCACAGTCCAGGACCATTCTTGTCTTTTCAGCTTTCAGAAATAAAGAATGCTTTACCTCCAATGACGGCCGAATCACTGCGGACTGCATTGGTGAGGGGTTCCCGCTCGTCTGTCTTCCCAAAGGGATCTGAAAGGAGTCAAAGGCATAAAACTTCATTCCTCTCTCAAAGGACCCACAAGGTGGAAATGAGATCAACTCAAGCAAACATAGGCAAACAAAAAGGATTTGATGTGCCCTGCCCATGCCCCATAGCTCCCTCACTCTGTTAGCATATACGTATATTGTAGGAAGATAGTGGGACCCTGCCCCTACCCCCTCTGCTGGTCCCAGATATCCCCCCTTCTTTGCTGGTCAGATCCTATGCATGACAAAGGCTTCTTACCTCAAGCACTCCTGTTTGTCTGCCTAAGAGCTTTCTTTATTAGTAAGAGGATTCCATTGACAGTGAAAGACAAAAATGTCAGAGAATTAACATACTTAGGAGGAACCCCGACTGATGAAAGAGGGACTGTACTACACATGCATGAGATGTTTGATATATATGTACTGTATGTGCATGTGCATGTATGATATATGTACTGCATATGCATTAGCATACATGATACATCTGTGTGTACATTAGCATATATGATATATATGTACCCGTTGTACATTGCCCCATATGGTATAAGAAAAAGAATATCAAGCTTCAAGGCAAAGAAACTAGGGTTCAAAACCTTGCTTTGCCACCCTTTTGTCTGGTGACATTGAGCAAGATAGATAACATTTTAAATAAAATTTTGCACATGTATTTCCTCTATGGATGTATAGACAGCACATGAAATTTCTGGACCTGGTGGTTGCTATGCACTTAATAAATAGCTATTATTATTGCTGTATTATTTAATCATTAGGAAAAACCACAATATGAGTATTTTTTTTATTTCACAGATAAGGACACAGATTCTGAACCATTCAAAAACTTGTCCAGCTCACATGTCAGGATTCACATCTCCAGCTGCCACTGTCAGGCTCCTTCTGTTAGACCTCACTGCTGTCCAGAACAACCCCAAGACTAGTGATGAGCAGAGAGCAAAAGAACTCAATTCCCTTTCTTTGCTCACAATTAATTACGTATGTGGCAATTCATCATGCACTACCTTGTGACATCAGTAGGGTTGTCATGAGTCTTTTAAATTTTCTTATCTGTAAAATGGGAAAAATAATAGTACCAATCTTGTAGGGCTTTGTAATAGTTACCTAAGTTAAAGAATGGTTTTATAATGGTGAATGACACAATGATGGTGTTCAATAAATCTTGTTTCTAATTATTTCTATGTTTATCATTATGCTTCTTTATAGATATTAAAATCTTAACCATCCGTCAGGGTTCAGATCATGGTCTTTTTTTTCTTTCTTCAGTCTACAACTGATTTCTCCCATATTTCATCCTCATTCCACGTTTAATGTTGTAAACCAATGTAGCCTTGATTTTAGCTAAGCCATGTACTCAGTTTATCAATTCTAACCCATCATTATGTATTTAAGCTACACATATTACACATCAACTCAGATAAGATGACAGCTTCAGTAATATGACCACAAAATTATAAGTATCCATGTTTATATCACATCTAAATTGCTGTTAATAACTTTAAAGCCATCCTTTACTTTGAATCACCCCCTTCCTGGAGAAAAAAAGGAATGACTCAGCTTAGTGGTATACGTCATACATGTGGTAGGGAAAAATCTGCCCTTTGTAGATTAATTTGATTTTTTGGTGGCCAAATGTTACTGGAATCCAATCAATCTTCAAAGAATGATTATTTTTGCACTGGTTATGACAAAGAAGAGTGTACTATGTTCTCTTCAAATGATTCCAGAAGAAGAATTCTCAAAATGTTTGAAACACTAAGCAAAATAGCCAAGAGTATCATTCATGTAGACATAAGTGTTTGTGTATGTGTGTATCATAGAGTTACATTCTTAAAAGACAAAAGCCAATCACATTACAATACAGCCAATCTTATACCATAAACATATGATGTGAAAATTGGTGGAGGTTATGGAAGACTTCTTAACAGGATTTAAATGCCTTACTACATCTTGTTTTATGTGCAAAGTGCTTGATCTAACATTTTGTATAACTCACTAATTTTGAAAGGTCTGCAACCCTACCTGCACCTGATGAAACATCCATGGTGGTTACCCCTGACTACTGAACATTCAAAACCCCACCAGGAAGAGCACCTCTGCTTACGTAGTTTTCTTCGTAATGATCTTCTTCCTCCTGAAGCCTGCAAAAGCCTCCCTATGCTACCATGCCTTACCAGTTTCCCTCTACATCTACCCTCAGTTCTTCTAAATTGAATTACTTGCTCCTTTCTCTGGATTCCATATTACCCAGGACTCAGTTCATGCTTCAGTTATAGCATTACTCAAACTTTATTATAATATAGCATCAGTCATCAACCTCATCTCCTTGTCTCCTGACCCATTAACTCGCACCAGGTTTTCAGTTTTCTGAAATTAAGGACATTGAGTGTTTATTTATTTATTTATTTATATATATTTGTACTAACAATGGAAGTCAGCATAAAGTATGTGCTTAATAGATGTGTGGTGGATGAGACAAAAGGAGAGCCATCACATTTTTCAAGACAACTCTGGATGATGTTTTAAATCCAAATGACAAGACATAGGGTGTAAAAGGATATCCAATGCATTCCAGGAAAAGTGGAATGATGGAAATATTTAAATTAAATGTTTTCTAAATTATAAAAAAAAATTAGAAGCATTTCTTATAAAATGATCACCTTAACACAAAGGGTTCTTGGCCAAGGGTGTTGGAAAAGGGTGCTGTTGTCTAAGACAGAAAAAATGTTTCTGAGCACATTACTCAAATTATAGAAATCCCTTTAGCTTGTTAAAGGTGGCCCAACTTTTCTTCCTAACAACACATCAAATACCCACCACAGATCATTGTTGGTAAAGTTCCCAATTTGCGAAAATATCACCATAGTTCAAAGCACTTTTGTGACAGTGGATTTTGCCACATCTATCATCATTTTCAAGGTGTTCTGTGGGAAATTGGGGGCATGAGAGTGCCTCCCCCCACCACTATCCCCAAACTCCACATGCCATATCAGTATGAGAAGTCAAATCTGAATAAAGCCTGCATCCTGGATATTTAGAAATAGCTCCCCTGAAAAATCTGACAAGGCCCCTACATCCACATAAAAACTACATCAATGCATTATTACTTTCCTATCTATACAATATCAACATACTGATGTCTCCGTTTTAACTAAGGAAGATGGTGAATAAAAAATGATAGAAAATGAATAAGTGTACATGGGGACATTTTGGGGACATTGGAATTGACCTGCATGACATTGCAATGATGGATAGTCCATTATGCATTTTGTCAAAACCTATAAAATTGTGCAGGGCAAAGTGTAAAGCATAATGTAACTGTAGACCATGGCTAGTAGCAAAGCTTCAATATGTGTTCATCAATTGCAACAAATGTACCATACTAATGAAAGATGTTGTTAATGGAGGAAAGTGTGAGGGGGGAGGGGGTGGGGTATATGGGAATCCCCTATATTTTTGATGTAACATTTATGTAACCTAAAGCTTTTTTAAAAAGAAAAAAGAAAAAGAAAAAAAGAAAACATGATTTAAAAAAGATTTTAGACAGTAGGAAAGCAAGATGAGATATATGGATGATTCTGGTTAAGATTTTGCTCAGACATTGGTGCTGTGGGAATTTCCTATCTTTATAAAAGGAATAATTTAAATTACATGAGTTATAACATTAGTCCAGCAACCAGCCTGCCTCCCTGCCACTTCAACTCTATAATCCTCAAAACAATAGCCATTTAAACAGCTGTGACTATAAACATATAGACAGATATTACATATGTTATAATGTATAGGTATATAATACGTGATATATACAAATATCCATTTAGTTCTAATCACTCAACATATTAAAAATGTTATTAAATTCAAATATGTTTGAAACATTATCCGTGAGAAACTACTCATATATCTTAACTTCCTTTAATCACAGAAACCTTTCAACCTGGAAGTCTCTAGAAGGCAATACATCTAGTCCTAGTGAAGGAAATTCCATTAGGCTTCTTTTGGCTGTTTTTCTCTTGAATGTACCTGATGAGGAATGCACCGTGGTCACGGCATTCATATCCGAATCCATCATGGAGCCACAGCTGGATTCTGTCAAAGTCCCTTGAACAGTCACTGGTGCAATGGTGGCATGGCGGAGTGCTGCCTTCAGGGGTGCTATGTGGTTGTACTGCACTGAAGATAGACATCCCACAAAACCCAGGGTGTTTGCTTTGGCAACGTCGGAATCCAATCCAAAATTCTCTGCAAAGTGAAAAGCAATCAGAAGTTGTTTTAATCTTCAAACTCTGCTTTGCGTCTCCTTTAAGCAAGGTCTAAATTACGGAAATTATCATGTTATTCTTCGAGTAAGGAAAACCTTCCCCTATCTCTTTTTACTTCCTCTCCCCAAACACCACCCTCATTTCAGGCACAATATATCAAGTGTATTTCATGGAAACTGCTAGGGCCATCTCTGCTTTGAGGTGAAAAAGCATTCACAGTCCTAAATTTTCCTTCAGGCATTACATGAGTAGTAACAAAAACTTAATAAATCTGTTCAACATGCTAGACTTTTTATATAATTTATACCATTATCTCCATTAGCATTTAATAACTGATGCCTGTTATTAGTATAAGAATACTACAATGCTTGCTATGATATTTCACGAAAAAAATATAGTAAGAGAAAACATGGAAAGAAGTAGACAGAGTGATCAGAAGTCAGAGTTGTCCTCCCAGAGTTTGCTTATTTTAAGTCTCCTGTATGGACTGACCATCTATTCAAGATTTCCAGCTGCTTGCTTCTGTCTGTGGTGATGATTGATGAGCATGGGTTTTCCATAATAGCACTCAACTTCCCAAAGTGTCTTAGAGTGTTTAGAAAAGATGAAGATGCAATCATCTAGAACTCACAGAAAATCCGCTTGTCTCACTTGCTTCAAGGATTATTTGTACTAAGATTACTCAGTAGTCCATTTCTTTCTTTTAACTAGGGCCATTTGAACAAATTGCAATGATGCAATTACATAAAACCAAATACATAATGTCTACATGGTTCAAATGATTATTTTACGACAGTCTGTTTATTTTCTGGATGTGGCGGGGTTCCTCTATCAACCGCTGTAGATTATAATTTAATTCAATTCCTAGATGATCAAACAGTGCCTCCAAGGATCTCCAAGTATGCACTATGTTGACAGCATTAAGGAAGAGATGTGATGAAGAGAATATGGAAGAAAATGAAAAATTTGCCTACCTTCACAATACCTTTTCTAATTTATATCTCAATTTCTCGCTTCCTTCCAACACCCATTCACATTTCACCAACATTCATTTTTCTCTTAGTATATCAAAAAAGAAGGGAGCCACTTGCATTAGTTTTATGTGGCTGTTATAAAAATTTACCACAAACTTGGTGGCTTAAAATGACAAAAATGTATTAGGACTCAATTAGCTTAAATCAACGTGCCACCCAGGTTGCATTTCTTCTGAAGGCTGAAGATAATCTGATTTCTTGCCTTTTCCAGTTCCCACATTCCTTGGCTCATGCCCTGCTTCCTCTATCTTCAAAGCCAGCAATGCTGCCTCACTCTGTGACTTTCTTCCATTGTCCCATTGCTCTCTGACTCTCCACTTCTGCCTTCTTCTACCACCTTTAGGGACTCTTGTGATTACACTGGGCCTACCTGTGTAATCCAGGAGAAACTAGCTTAAGGTCATCTTATAAGCAGCCTTACTTCCCCTTTGCTTTGCAAACTAATCTGTTCACAGGTTCTAGGGAGTAGGTCATGGGCATTTTTGTGGGCCATTATTCTGCTTCACACACCATATCTGAGATTACATAAAAACTTTACAGGTGACGATAATGAACATCCAATAGAGGTGTGAAGAAACCCTCTGCCTCAAATATAAAATAACATGGGGGTGAGGGAGGAAACTTCTGTCTTCCAAATATTCAAATAAATATCCTACAGTGGAGGCTATCCATGAAACGATCACATATGTATATTTATTTTTACGGAGGTTAAAATGTCTGTGTCTCAGACTTCTCAGACATTGTTACCTAATAGTCATCCAGATAAAAAATAAATGAATAAGTAAAAAGCTTTAATGAAGACTGGGTGCTATTTTCTCAGGTGGCACCAGAACTCAATGTACCCAGGTATAATCCACAATAACTTTAGCTACAGATTGGTAGTTAGCAAGGGTAGATTTATAGATCAGAAGTCTTTCAAGAAAGAGGCAGAAAGAAAGAGAAGGGCATCATAAACTGGCATGAAACATTTGCATTGTAGGATTTCAAAGCAGTGGAAAATGACATCATTGTAGCCTTAAGGGTCTAACCCAAAAATGCCAGTTCCCATCGGTAGAACTCAGTTGGAAAGAAGCTTATGTTGTTGCCAAGGTCTTTGGAGGACATTACTATAGTGACTGTCACAAACACAAGCTCCAGGAATAAGAGTAGGAACATAGAAAAAATTTGGGGGAAAGGCCAAAAAATGACATTCTCTCCTTAAAGGAAGAAATGTTGTGAATAACGTCTTATCTCCGGGGAAGTGCATGGATCTGAGATGTGTAATAAGGATAGAAACCTTGAGTTGTTTCCAAAAAGAAATGAAGAGAACAAGAGGTCCTGATATGTATGAGGCCTGAGGTGATGATTTCTTAGATTCTTGACTAGATGAGGAGGCAAACTATATTACTCTGCTTCTTCGAATACTGTTGAAAAAATAGATGGTGAGGAATAATTCTTCGTAAAAAAGGTGTGAAAAAGTCAACATTCACCATTTATTTATATCTACTATATTACATTGTAATAATTTTTAAAAAGATATTATTTTTATTCCTCTTGAAAGTTCTTCCAGGTACATGTTTTCATCATCCCAAATTTACAGATGGGGAAACTGCGACTCAGAACATTTAAAGGAGGTACCAGAGATCATGTGTCTGAGTTGGTGTGAACCCAGGTTTCTATAATTTTAAATGACAAACTCTTCATCTAAGCTCTTCTGCCTGCCTAACAATCCCCTCCCGCAATCTCATAGAGTAACAGAACTTTGCACAAATTGGAGAAAATAGATGGCAAATATTAAAGTAAGCACACGTTGTTGTGGTTGACTGCCTCACAGAATTCACCAAACTGTATATTGTATTAAAGACATAATGCATTTCCTAACCCATTTAGTTCAGTGTTTAGGTTACAACTGCATTAGATTCATGAGGAGTTGAAGGGCAGAGATAGTTTATGTGCTGAATTAGAAAATACATATCGAAGACAACCACGACAGTGAACATGGTTATTCAGATGTGATGGAATGAGAATGCAAGCAAAAGCCCCTCCACTGGAAAAGACCATTGTTCTCTTTCTCCCTCTGACTAAAATTTTCTGCTGACACATAAAAGTCCCATTAGAACAAGGAGAATTACCAGGCGTCCCTTCATAGCGTATTCCACTACCTTGAGAAACCATGTGAATCTTATAAAGAAAGATCTACTGCAATTGCGAACTTCTTATTTAAAATTGACTTAATTTCTTCCTTTCAGTACACTTTAAATATCACTGAAATATAGTTTCTGATTCTTATTTGACCTCAAATATTAATGTAAAGGCATTATGGCATGCTGAAAAAGAACATGTTGGAGATTAAGAAGGCCTGAGTTGAAATAATCATGTCTTTGTACAAACAATTCATGTTTTCTTATCTCTGAGCCTCAGTTTTGCCAGCTGAAAAATAGTGATAAAGTACATGCCACATCAATTGTGGTGGAAATAAATATAATAATGCAAGTATGAATTTTAGCTTACTGTCCATAATTACATTGATGATGATGATGATGAAGATGCTTTACTACCCCTACTAATCATTAATTCTAAACTTCTTTGGCTGGATTCAATATCCATGTAATTCAATACTCAAGTAATATAGCATTCATATGCAAGAACTTAATTGTAGATGCTTATCTGTTTTCGGTGAAGTCTTTCCACTAAATTTTCACTTCATCCTGACTCACACCTGAAAAAAGTAGTATTCAAACTTTAAATGACTTAGTTCATTCATTTATTATAGACTAACTTCTTCAAGCATTTTAAAACTTGGCTTTCTACATTTATCTGCAAACACCCTTATGCCTCAAAGCAAATCTATGCTCCTCCATTTAAGCAAGTGGATTCTGAAATGCCAAGAAGAGTAGTATAAGAACAATTTCATCCCCAGAATGTGCAATACTCCACACAGTCACAATTGTTTGACACAAAAAGAGTGATAGTGCTGATCCAGACTAATTTTATGCTGGCAGATTTTTCTGGATATTAAAGAAGAAGAAGAAGGAAAAATCAGCTCTTTGTTAAAAACACACATGGCTTTACAATATAACATCGTGTTTGTTATATGCCAAAAGCCATTTATGACATTTGAATCCTGAAGTATCTCAATACAAAGCAAGCAGAGCCAGGCAACCCAGGCCTCTAAGAGAAAAACACTGCACCAAGATAAAATATAAGTAAAAGAAACCAATGTTAATGGAAAGTTTCAGCAGAATGTATAAGTGAAGAGTTTCCCCTCCAGAATAGAGTCCATGGTTGCCTTCAGGTAAGCGAGAAATCATCTGAAAATTTAATTACTGGAGAATCAAAAGTTCAAGAGCTATATCTCTCAGAGAAAGCACATCCTGTTACTTGGACATACTCTCCTTAGTAGCATATAATAAGCAAATGCCAAGCATTATGATTTTTTGAT
>JAQZBX010091364.1:0-12398 GCA_029593785.1 Cabassous unicinctus
CATTCATTTTCTACATTGCATAATTTATTCTTATTTATGCTTTCATGTCTTGGGTTCTGAGTGTTTATTCATGTTTTTGATTGCATTCTGTCAAACATAAACTGCAGGTTTTAGCACCAAAATTTGCCTGCCTATTAGGTCTCTTATGATTGCATAGGTGAACTTGGTGCATCTGTATAAATTTATAAATTTGGAAAAAACAAATCTATCAGTGATACATATTTTTTCTACAACTGCTTATCAACCTAGAAAGTCCTTCATTATTCAAGTTATAAATCACTTTAAATATATATTGCAATATGTTTTCACACCTCTGTTTTCCTCATTCTATCTTTCCCTTTTGTGTTTACATGAATTTTTACAAGTTGAACCATTTCTGCCATCTTATGGAAGACATTCTTTACCATTAAACTACCCCTTGTCTCTACCCTAATAATTAGCATATTTGAATCCATAAATGTTTATATGGAATCAAATTGTAACTTTTGACACTGCGTCATCCCTGCTTAAAAACTGTGTATTTGCATATGTGCTTTTTTAATTTACAAAATTTTGTCTCTTTATTAATGTATATTGATATATTAAAAATATTTTATTTTCTACACTATTTTTGAAGTTAAGTCCAGATATTCCATTTTTTTTCTAATAAATTTGTTTTGATTCATTCTGCCTGACATTTTAAAAATGTAATACATTTACATTTTCTTTAAGTTTCTTGTTTATATCAATGTACATATATTAATATACCTTAGTGAAAACACAAACCAGAAAAATGTGGGTGAAGCATCTGCTCATTTGGATCTTACATTATCCTGGCAAAATCAGGTTAGAAGTTAATAAGTTTGTGCATAATATAAAGACTTGAGAGATACATCCTAGGAGGGAAGTTAATCAGTTCAAGGGCATAGATTGTTGTGGCATACACAGGGTTTTACAGAAAAAGGGCAGAAAAGACTTGGACAAGAGCCAGAATCAGTGCTGGAGGGTTTCTCTTTTTTATTTGAAGAAAGAGTTCAAAACCCAAACTCTAGAAAAATAGAGAATACCCCACAAGATATGTGAGACAGAGACTTTCTTCATCTGTTATTGGACCAAATAAAAATCATTGTGTTCTAATAAATATGGGACTGGCACAAGAATAGTGGGTAGATCAGGGCATGATGTGGAGACCACAAGGCAGGTAAGGCAGGAACACCTGCTCGACCTGTGACCCTTGAGCCTGGAAAAGCCTCATCTCCCATGCAGGCTGCTTGATCCCTCTCCAAATTCGCTCTTCTGTTGTTTCTCCATTCATAGGACTTTTTGAGTAGCCTTCTTATTAAACTTTCCTTGCCTTTACTGCAATGGCTTCCAAATATTCAACCGTTTCTCTGTATCAAAAATACAGCTAACGTTTTGATCCCCAGTGCACACACAGACACACATACACACAGCCTCACAGAGAGATTCATGAATTGATTTGTTTTACACATACTCTGTTGAGGCTCTCTACTTCTGACAGGGTCTTGTTTACTCTCTTTCACAAATTTTGCAAAATGTTGTCTTGTTCTACAAATAGAATCTCATCTACAAATGTGCAAAGCTTGTTCCTAGCATATCTTCACACCTATTTAATATGTCCTTCCCACTTCGCTTTCATCATTTACAATATCTGCGTACCTACATTTTTTCACACAAATTACTCTTATACAGTTTATTTTTTAAACCAATCCCCCATCAGATCTGGGTTACTGTAATAAAATGTATGTAAAATTTTTCTATATCCCTCAACGCACTCACAGTTGAGGAGGGAGAAGACATGGAGTTAAATGAAAGCAGCTCCCAGGGAGAGACTCCTACACCAAAATTAGTTGTGTGCAAGGATTTGTCATCTTACTCTGGGGATGCTAAGAATAAGTTTCAGGAAGTTGATGACTCCAGGCTAACCTGAATAGGTGATTGATATTCCAGAAGGAAAAGGAGTGAAAAAATGCTAAATAGAACTGTCAGAAAGACTGAGACTGAAGGTAAAATCTATATAAATCTGCTTAGTATGGAAACTATGGAGATCTATCTAAGGTTCAACCCAGGTTCAATATCTTGTCCATGAGGGCAGCCCATGGTGGGGGGGGGGTCAGTAGTAGATTGGCCAAGGAGGGCCAATCTTGCATTGGAAATGTCATTTTCTTACTGCATTTTCAAGTTGGGAATCACAGCTATTTCCAATTTGTTGAATTTGAAAATCACCTTTCTTATGTAGAAAGATCCATTTGGGTCAATGTGAAGACCAGCAAGAGGATTGTTTAGTTTCATATTGATGGGAGACAAGATAAAGAAATGAAATAGGAACTAGGAATTGGGGATAGGAAGGTGCAGAGAGAATCATTTGAATAGTGTGAGAAAAACCAGCCTCATCTCATCACCAGTGAAAACCATTCATTTACTGGAAGGAAAGAACTATGCTAAGATTTCACATGTATTGTGTAAGTTTGTCAATTGTGGAAACAATAATACCTACCATGCTGGGCCTGGAACTCAGATTTAGAATATTTTTCATCCTATCACAGTTTACAATATAATATGCGGTTGATCAGATATTCAAAACCAGGTTCATCTGATTACAAAATGTTTACATTTAGTATCATTTAACAACTCTTCTACTGTTAAAAAAAATACCCAACATTTGTGGTACTTGTATTTTCTTTTGTTAATTGGTTTATTTCTTTTTCACATTTTACGCTTATGGTGTGCAATCTTATGGTGTATATCACTGCAAAAAGATATCACTTCTTTTGCCTTTTGAAATTTTATTCATATTTTGGGGTATCCAGAGAATAGAAATTGGATTGAAATGTAGCCAGAACCAAGAAAGTTTTTCATCATCAGAGCCTCTGAAGTTTGACCTGAACACATAACTTTTCTTTATCCTCATGTCAATTTCATTGCTGACTCCCTATGGCTATTGAGCAGATTTTATGTTCTTTTTAAAAACACACAGCAGGGTGAACAGTCAGACAAGAACTGAGGAGACGCTTCTTTGGCCTCCACTTTGGTTCTAACTCTGTTGGTTTGTGGGTTTTAACCTGGAACCAAGCATTCCCCATGGGGCACCTTCACACGTGTTTTGTTTATGTCATATCTTGATTCTAAGGGTCTTAGGTAGAGTTCCTTAGAAAGAAGATATCTAAAATACTCAACAAATCCAATTCCCACTCCTAAGTATATACTCAAGGCAACTGAAAACAGGGACTCAAACAGATTCTTGTACACCAATGTTCATAGCAGCCTGATTTACAATAGCCAATTATCAGGCTCACTGCGGTAGAAACAACCCAAGTATCCTTCAATGGATGAATGGATGAACAAAATGTGGTATATACTTGCAACAGAATGTGTTAAGCGAAACAACACAGACACAAATGAACAAATATTGTATGTGCAAAATCTAGAATAAGCAAATTCATAAAAAGAGAATGTAGGATAGAAGTTTCCAGTTGTGGAAGGAAAGGGGAATGGGGAATTATTGTTTAAAGGGTAAAGGTTTCTGTTTGGGGTGAAGTAAAAGTTTTGGGAATGGGCGGTGGTGGTGGTTGTACACCATTTTTAATGTAATTAATGCTACTGAATTGTACACTTAAAAAACAAAATGGTTAAAATGGCAAATTTTATGTTATATATATTTTACCATAATAAAATAAAATAAAGAACTGAAAAAGAAAACACACAGCCTAAAGTGGACATCATGAAATTAAAGTTCTTGTTTATATGCCCATGGGATTTTTGGCAGATAGAATTACTGTTTTGGTAAAAGACAATCTGATAATATCAGCTTGCCCTGACAAGCCAGTGAGGTTTTGGTGTGAGAAGAGCAGAGTAATAACTCACCCGAGGAGGCAATTGTATGTTCTGCTTTCCATGTGTGCATGTGTTTTTGTGTTTAAGTGAAGAATTACCAATCCTAGAGAAGAAATAAATGATCTCATAAATTCCAGTGGGAGTGTCCTCTAATACATATCCTAGATGCAAAGCTATAGATGGAAATAGGAGTGTCTATTTGTGAGAGAGCTTTGCAACCAAATTAATAAAGTGCAAGGGGTACAAATGTGCATAAGTGAGTCCCTGGGTCTTGAAGTTTCAGCATCAGCAAGGCCAACTCATCCTTCATCTTCTCTGACATCATCTCTGAACACTCTTCTTCACCCACTGCCACATGGGCTTCCTTTTTGGCCTTGAATCTTGAAGGAAACCCTGTGCTTAGGGCCATTGACCGCGGCATTCCCTCTACTGGGAACACACCTTTCATGGTTTCGCTGTGGTTCCAACCTTCTCTTCCTTTGAGGCCTTTAAATGTCATCTTATCTGATATTTTCAGATAAAACTTAGCACAAGCTATTGACTCACTCCTTTGTACCTAGTTTCTTTCCCTTTTAGCATTTGTCCCCATCTGACACATGATTCTTTTATTTGCATATATTCTTTCTGTATAAACATATTTCATGCAATCTTGTTTCACAATGTATGCCCATTGCGTAGACTGTGTCTGGCACAAAGCCAGCATTGAATAAACATTCCTCAAATAAATGAATGTATTACTCTTAAAATAATAGAATACATGACTATTAGAGGAATATTCTGAAAGTATGACATGGATATCGAAACAAGGATGGCCATAGAGTTCATCTAAATGGGAACACAGCCATAAACAAAATATAGAAATTACTTTCTTAAGTGTGAAATTTAAATTACCTAGTTTATTAATCATTGGTTGTTTGAAAATTAATGTTTTTTTCCTAATTTCTTTCTAGTAATATCTGCACATGGAATAAGAAAATAATACAAGAATTTTGGAATTTTTCTACTGTGAATTTCAGCTGAACCAAATTATAACCCCTACTGTTTGGGTTATTCCTCTCCCTGTACCTGGTCACCTTCACTGGAAATTTGCTCATCATCTTGGCTACCATCACTGATTCCCACATCCACACACCCATGTATTACTTCCTCTCCAACCCATCGCTTTGTGACATCTTTTCTAACTCCACCACTGTCTGAAGATGCTGGTATATATACAGACACAGAACAGAGTCATAACCTATGCAGGCTGCCTCACACAGATGTGCTTTTTCATGCTTTCTCTGGGGTGAATGACTTCTGCCTAGCTGTGATGTCTTAAGACTGCTTTGTGGCCACCTATCACTCTTGTACTACATGGTCAGCAAAAACCCATGACTCTGTGTGTGGCTCATTCTGGGGACCTGGATAATGAGTGCCCTGCATTCCTTTTATGCAGCTTAATGGTTTTGTGATTGTCCTTTTGTACATTCTAGGAAATTCCCCACTTTTTCCATGAACTTATTCAGATGTTCCAACTTCTCTGTTCTCACACCTTCCTCAGTTACATAGGGCTGTATTACACAGCTAAGGTGTTTGCTGATAGCCACCTTGTTGGGAACCTTTTCTTACACTCTAAGATTGTTTCCTCTATACACACAATCTCATCAACCAAGGGGATATGTAAAGAATTTTCCACATGTGCATATCACCTCTCAGTGTCTATTTTAGTGTACAAGCATAGGGGTTTACTTTAATCCTGCTGCTTCATACAACACCCATTCAAATGCAATGGCTCCAGTGGTGTACAAAGTTGTGACATCCATGCGGAACTGCTTCATCTACATTCTCAGGAATAAAGATCTAAATGATGCTCTGACAAGATTCCTCGAGAGGGAAGCTGTGAAAGTATCCTTGGTGGTAGAGCAGAGATAGTGGGCATGATTACAGGACTCAATGGCTCAGAGCTCAAAACTTAAATTTTGAGTAACTCATAGTACCAGACATTACCTTCTGGTCAGATATGTCCTTTAATATGGTCATGTAAAGCTTGAAATCAGTGCCAAAAGAACATTCCCAATGTTGTCGTTTTAACCATTGACCTGCAATTCCCCAGAGTTCACTTGCTCATTCCCTCAACCGTCTCCCCAGTTCCATGGATGGTCCAACCCAAACCCCTACCCTACGTCCTCACAGATAAACACAACCAAACCCAATAACATCGCTGCATTACTGTCATGCCCATCCACTGCACAACTACACCTCCTCATCATAGGTTTTGCCCATATATTCCTTGCCTCACCACCCTCTACTTTCTGTCTCCTGTAAACCTATCTTCCAGACTCTAGCTTTGTGAGTCTGCTCTATTTGCTTAATTCATATCAGTGAGGTCATCTAATATTTGTCCTTTCATTGTAAAATCCACAAGATTGAGGAATGAGCAATGGACTAAAGTAGACTTACTAGTATTCTACTATAGACTTATTGTTATTCTAGCAGTGGAAGAACTTTTATCATTGATGTGGAGGCAGTGGCTCCTGGAGGTTCTGAGGAGAGGGAGAGGGAAAAAGAGGTGTAATAAGGGGGCATTTTTGGGACATTGGAATTGTCCTGCATGTCATAAAATCCAAAACAGGCCATTATATATTTTGTCATAACTTACAAAATTGTGTGGGCTAAACAGTTAACTATAATGTAAAATAAACTCCACAGTTAGTGCCAATGCCTTAATGTGTTCATCAATTTTAACAAATATAACACACTAATGAAGGATGTTGTTAATGTTGGGTAGTGTGAGATGAGGAGGAAGTGGGGTGTATGGGAACCCCTGTTAATTTTTATGTGACATTTGTATAATCTAAAGATTCTGTAAAAATAAAAATAAAACAAGGAAAAACTTGAAATCACATACTGTATTACTGTAAAAAGAATTGTTCTGATGATTTACATCTATATGTTGAATTAGGAAGTCTTTGTGTATATGTGTTTTTATGTTTATACATTGGGATGCAGGACTGGATTTCCTGGTATATATTATGCCAAAGGATAATAAATTGGACTCTCTCCATTCCTCTATGCAAAATATTTGCTGTTTTTCTGCAATCATAGTAATCATCAAAGAGCTCTTAAATGAAAAACCCATGGATTTTTTCTATCCTCCAATTTCTTAATCACCTATATGGTAAACAAATTTCATGAACAAAGTTTGGCTTACACAAGAATCTGAAATCATGCCAAAATTGCTTCCTGGAGTGTTTTCATTCAGGACCATGAGTTATTCTAGAACAGACATGTATTTCTCTGCAACATTTAATAGTTTCCTGAAAGATAACCTCAATGGTAGTCATTATTTAATAGATTAATCTGAAATAAGTTTAAATAACAGAGTGATCGTGAATTCTTTATTTAAGTATCTGAGGTAATACCAAATAATAAGAAGCAGTTGATTATTCTCAAAGCCTTCTAGTATTTTCACATTGATTATTGCTTTAGTTAGTAATTGCTGCGTAACAAACTCTCTCAAAAGCAACTGGTCTATGATAATGCTTCTATTACTGCAGCCAAGTCTGTTGGATGGATATATTTAGACCTCTGCAATGCAACTCACTGCAATGCAACACTGCATAGCAGCTGTGTGTCAGCTATGAACTTGTGCTCATCTTGGACAGGCTCCTTCAAATCTTTGGGATAAGGTGGCTGTAGGCTGGTCTAGAGTACACTTGATTGAGAAAATGATGTTTTCTCAACGTCCTCTCATCTTACAACAGGTGAGCCTGGAGGTGTTCACAAGCCTGAGGTATAGGTCCAAGGGAGAGCAGTAGAAACATGCTGAGATACCTTGAGCAAACTATCATTTCCACCATATATTCTTGACCAAAGCAATTTAAACACTTTTAAAAGTCCAACCCAGAATCAAAGGTGGATAAAATGACTCCACCCCTTAATATGCGGAAGTGCATCTTCAAATTCAAAAGGTTTGGATTCAGAGTAAGGTGGAAAATGGAGATAGCTCTTCAGTCTAACCCAAGAATGAATTTCATTTCAATTCAATGAATTTTATTGTAAGCCTTAGAAATCCAGGCATTGAGCAATAATGTCTTCAGTTTTTGCCCTCAGGAACATTGTTAAATTTTTGGAGAAGACAGTGAGTATGAAATTACACATTTCATAATCGTCTTTGGAATTCCTATTCTAGTCCAGAAAGGCTTCCCCACATATCAATAATATCTCCCTGCCATTTGCTTCCAGATCAGCATTTTTGCACTAAGAAGAAACAGACCCTTTTCCTGCTCTATAATCTCCTCAAGTGCAGGGACCTCTTGTCTGACTCACTAATTAATAGAACAGGAGACCCCTTGCTTCACTGATAGAATCTTGAGGACCCTGAAAAGCCCAGTAAGTGCTGAGGAGAGAAGTTTGGGTTTTATCTGAAGATACTTCAGAGACACAGAAATGGGCCTTTGATGGACAAGGAACCCAAATAGAAAATTATCCCATGATTAACCACGGAGGGTCCTTTACATTTTACTCCTGTCCATTATTTCAACCACATGCTGTCTTCACTTGCCATGCTTCATTTCAAGTTCTGGATGGGGCTATTTTTCACGAGGTCTGATCTTTGCTCTGTCTTGCCATTCTCCCCCAGGTCATTTATTATTCTTCACTGTACCCCAAAAGGTACACCCAATTCAATTTTTCAGCAAGTGATGAATGGCTTTTTAAAATATGTTATACAAGAAGACCCAGCATGGTGACTGAGTACGGAACTCTAAGAATCAGCTCATCCTGCAGGGCAACTAATAATCACCAAGATCTGATTGGATCATCTCTTTGGGATGCTCCAGAGACCAGAAGAACACAGTGCAACATCCAGGGAAGAACAGGAAGTTGAGATTGAGAACCTGTGATGAATATTCCTGCACAGATTCCTCCAAGTTGCAGAGGCAGTTGCCCATCCCCCACCGGCAAAGCTACTAGCCTCAGGACTCACTTCCTGGTTTAAACCAGAAGCACTTTTTCCCAAAAGCAGGGGACGGGAGTTGCTTGGCAACAACTACAGCTGTTGAATGGCAAATTTGCCTATCTGGATGGATTGTGGGAACATGGCCAATGGGTTAGACAGATAAAGCTTATCTTTCATTAAAACAACAAAGAAAAAGCCAGAGCCTGCTTTGGGGACCTGCTTTGGGGCACAACAAACCAGGACATTGCTTACCAATTCCCAGAAGAGTGAGGGTCAGAGACATGAAGAAACCTAGAGGTTTCCAAAACTGAATAGTGCAAGAAAAACAAGGTGCACTCCTAGACTCTAGAGAAATCTGAGGAGATAAGAGGTAAGAAATGCTTTGTATTTCCCTTGAGATGATGAGATCATACCTACAGATGGAACAGTCTTAGAGTAAGAGAAAATATCAAAATTAGGGGTTTGCACATTACAGCACATTTGCAAAATGTATCACTGTGTCACTGAAGGTGATGTCGGCTCAAATGCACTCATAAATTTAGTTAAAGCTACAGAAAATATGTAATATATGAAGCAGATATCCCTGTTACAGGACTATGCACACTCCATGGGTCACACACACAAACATACAAACATACACACACTCACTCCCATGACCCGGTGGGGTTGTATTACTATCATGATCATCTCACCTCTAGGTACATTAACTAGTCTGGGAATGAATATACATCAAGCTGACACTATCAGATTATCTTTCCCAAAATATTTAGAAATGGTGCCCAGATATACCACTTGGGAAGATGGGCATGTACACCAGGGTTTCATTTCAACATGACGATTTTCTGCACTGTGTTAAAAAAGTTGCTCAATAATCACAGATACAGAGGAATGAAATGGACATGTTGGAAGAGAAAAATATAATCCCAAGTTTTCCCTGAAGGTACTGTGAAGAAGAAAAAGCTTCTTTTTTGCTGGAGGCATTCCAAAAATGGCTATATCCTCTTGAAAACCAGAAAACCTCATCCAAGAGTAAAAGTAATTTATTCAAAAGACAGAAACACTGATATTATTTTTCAAAATTAATGCACTTTACAGACTGAACACCCTGAGATTAAAATGAGAGAATACATAAACCAGCAATTTATAAAAGAAAACATACCAAGTAAGACAAACATTGGGAAATATTTATATGAAGCAGTAGAAGAATTTTTAAGTTATTAAATGAAAAAAAAAATCTTTCAGAATCAGCCATGTTTTAGGTTCCTTGTTGCTAAAGCAAAGACCATACAATGGATAGTGTTAAACAATGGGAGTTTATTGGCTCATTGTTTTGAGGTAAGATAAAGGCCATACCCAAACATAAAGATGGTGTTTTCTCCCAGAAAACTGGTGTTCTGGGGCTGGCTATCAGCAATGTTGTCCTTGTACATGGCTGTTCTCTTGGTCTCTCCCTTCTCTTTCAGGTTCTGTTGACTTTCAGTTTCTGGCTGCAAACTCTGTGGCTTTTTCCCTAGCTGTATGAATTTCATTCTTCTTCTAAGGGGCTTCAGCAATAAGATCATGACCCATCTTGATAGAGTTATGCAATACCTCAGCTGAAGTAACCTCATCCAAAGAACCTACTTCATAAACCCATATATTCATATACCCACACCCACAGGAATGGATTAAGTTCCAGAACATGATATTCTAGAGGATGTATCTCCAAACCACAACAAACCTGGATTGGAATCTCAGTATAGCCATATTTGCTGTTTAAATTTGGATAGGAATGGAATAATTCTAAATCTTTATATCTTCACCTATATCCTAGGGATATCAGTATTCATCCTTCTAAGGAGGTTTATGGATTTTTCAATTTATGCTAGATGTTTATCTGTTTCCTTCTATCAGTAAAATAATAGTGACCAACAACAATGAGATGAGGTCTAAAATTTCTTCATCTCTATTTTCTACCTCTCCATTTCACCATACTTTCTGGCTCTCCATGTCACATTTCCAACATCTTATTTCAATTCTTTATCATCCTTTCTAGCAATTGCAAGTTGGCCCCCCTCTCGTCAATATCCACTTTGACTTTGAGAGGTCATTCTATAGTACAAAAGTGATCAGCAAATTCAATGACCTAAAACATCAATTATTTCCCACTGGAGAATGAAGCCAACATGCCATAGCTTCAACCAAAAGCTGAACTCTCCATGGCCAACTTGTCAATGTCCTCTTTCACTGTATTTGGCCCTCACACCATCGATGTCTAAAATATTGAGCTTGACTTGCATCTTCACCAGCACACCATATTTTCCAATCTCAGTGCTTTTATAACCCTGTTTGTCTTAGTTTAGTGTCTTTCCCACTGCTGCATTTCCAATCTGTTTATTCCCTTTCCTCCTTAAAATTACCAACCTTCTTTCAGGAGAGCCTGGGGTCACCACCTTTTGCACCTTAATATTCACATCTACACATGGAGATCACAGCTTCTACCCTGCAATGGATTTGGATGGTAGGGTCTGTGATTGTGTGTTGCTTTCAATGAATTCCATATATTTTCTCCCTGATAGATAATGAGTGCTTTAAAAACTGTAGCAATGTAATAAACACTTTTTACCCCATTACACACACCTCCCTAGTTGGTGTCTGAGATACAAGAGTAGGTGAATAAATATATATTGTGTGAATGATTGGAAGAATGTGATTTTACAGAAACTGCTGCCCAAAACTCAGAAAACAAATAGATTTGGGTATTTAAAGGTTATTTACACTAATCCTACTATTGGACATTAAATAAATATTCATTGAAGCACACACATTTGTACATAAGAACACATCCATATAAAAAGAAAGTTGTGGATTCCAAGTTCTGCTTAGAAAATTGAAAGCTAGAAAACATTTTATTCTAATGTTAACAAGAAAAAGCCAGATAATGTAAAAATTTACAATTTTTTTACACAATAGTCAGCTGAGGTCATGGAATAACTGACTGACCTGAAATAGTTAAGGCCAGATGCCTTGAAAACAGATGGGTTTTTGAGGAATGGCTTGCCTGGGGCAGAGCATGGGAGGAAGGTTGGGATAACATTAAGCACTCAATATTTCAGAGCATCACTATTACATTCCATCTATTAACTACTTCTATTGATTTTTGAGTGTGGGTAATTCGAGTGTCAAGGTTTACTTATATTCTCAAATACTTTGTCCCAGAACCACTTCCTGAAAATATTTTCTTTCCTTTTTGAATTGCCTTGGCACATTTGTTGAACATCTATTAAACCTATGTATGTAAGTCTATTTATGGACTCTGCATTCTGTGGAATTGAAGTATGTCTTTACATGAATATCAAGAACTTTTGATTACGGTAGCTTTATATTCAAATTTGAAATCAGGCAGTGTGAGAATTCCAATTTTATTCTTTCTCAAAACTGTTTTGCTTATTCTGCTTCTTATTCATTATTATTATTCATTTACTATGAATATTTGAAATGGCTTGTAAATATCTATAAAGAATATAAAATAACATTTATGTAAGAAAATACACATATATGCATATATATTTATATATCATTTTACAAATATTGGTATGTACTGTGAAAAATCTTGATTTTTATGAACAATAAAAAAAAAAAAAAA
>JAQZBX010091365.1:0-12415 GCA_029593785.1 Cabassous unicinctus
AAAAAAAAAAAAAGAAAGAAATGGGCCCAGGGATAGGAGAAAGTTAGAGCACTAAAACCATTAATGAGGGCCAGACCTGGATCATACCTGACAAAGACTTTTAAAAAATGGTCCTAAATATGCTCAAAGAGCTCAAGGAAAACATGGACAAAGAACTAAAGGAAATCAGGAAAGCAGTAGATGAACACAAAGAGAATATCAATAGAGAGATGGAAATTATGAAAAAGAGCCAAATAGAGCTGAAGACCACAATATCAAATTGAAAATTTGAGGGATTAGAGCTGGCAAAAGAAAGAATTAGGGAGCCTGAAGATAAGACAATTGAAATCATTCATGAAGAAAAGTGAACAGAGCCTCTGGGACACCATCAAGTGTACCAATATACCCATTGTGGAAGTTCCAGAAGGAGAAGAAAGAAAGGCGCAGAGAGAATATTCAAAGAACTAATGGCTGAAAACTTCCTAAATTTAATGAAAGACATTACATCCCACTCTGCAGCATATTATAATCAAATGTCAGATGTCAAGGAAAGATAAAGAGAATTCTGAAAACCACAAGAGAGAAACAGCATGTCACATACAAGGGAACCTTAATAAGATTAAGTGCGGTTTCTCATCGGAAAGCATGGAAGTAAGAAGGCAGTGGAATATTTAAAGTGCTTGAAGCAAAAAACTGCCAACCAGGATTTCTGTATCCAGCAAAACTTTTTCAAAAATGAGGGACAGGTTAAGACATTCCCACATAAACAAAAGCTGAGGGAGTTCATCACCATTTGACAAGCCCTACAAGAGATGCTAAAGAGTCCTGCAGATTAAAAGGACAGTAGACAATAGATGGAAGGGTAATGACAGGGGTAAATATAAATGCCAGTGCTGCTGTATTTTTGGTTTGTAACTCCACTTTTTAGGATTTAAAAGGCAAATGCAAAAAATGTAATGAGAAATCAGTGGTTTAGGATTCACAATGTATCAACATGTAATGTGTGATAAGAACTACATAAAGGTAGGAGGACAGATGGGTATAGGAACATAGTTTGCATATAGTATTGAAGTGAAGTTGGTATCAAAGCAAAGGAGATTGTTACAGATTTAGGGTGTCAAATTTAAGCCCCATGGAAACTACAAAGAAAATATCAAAATATTCACGTTCAAAGAGACAGAAATTAGACTACAGGTTATGGGAAGGGGCGGGAGGGGGAAACTGGAAGTTAATGCAAAATGGGCACAGGGTTTCTGTTTGGGGAGACGGGAAGGTTTTAGTAATAGAAGGTGGTGAGGGTGCTGCAACATGGTGAACGTGATTAATCCCACTGAATGGTGTGCTTGGGAGCGGTTGAGATGGGAAAGCTTATGTTGTATATATGATCCCACAAATAGGAAGAGAAGGAGGGAGAGGGAGGAAGGACGAGCAACTAAAGAGGCAATGGTGGGAAGCGGATGTGGCTCAAGCCATCAGTCACCTCCCTCCCACATGGGAGATCCTGGGTTCGGTTCCCTGTTGCTCCTAAAAGGAGGACAAGCACACAACAGGCACAGCAAGTGCAAATAATGAGGGGGTGGGGAGAAATAAATAAAAAAATCTTTTTTTTTTTTAAAGACACAATGGCAATTAAGGCAATTCAAGGTCCTGGGCAGGATCTAACAAGGGAGGAGAGAAGGCTCAAAATTACATGAAAACTGTGAAAACTGAGGTCTATCCTGATGGGCTCTCTCTGTAGACCCACGTCATTGGAAACGCCTCACAGAGGAATGTTATGGTTCATTAGATCTGTGAGAAACTACATGACAGATCACAGCTTACAGAGGAGCACACCCCCTGCCCACAGGAGGCTCCCCCTCTAGAGGGAAGCAGACACGCGCTCCCACAGGAGCCCACATTACATAGAGAGCAGTGAGGAGCCAGCCCCTGGCGGAGACCGGGGGTCAGGGAGGCTTCTGGGGAGGTGAGCTGAGCTTTGACTGCCAGGAGGAATTTGCTACATGGAGGCGTGTGGGCCAAGGTTTTCCAGGCGGTGGGACCAGTGTGAGAGAGGCATGGCTGGAGGAGTGGGCTGGGGATAGGGTGGGTGCAGAGAGAGGCCAGATCCCAAAGGGCCCTGTAAGCCATGCTGGGGAATTTGAAAGTATCAGGAAAAAAAAGATTTTAGAAAATCTTCTAGAAAAAAGATAAGTGAAAAAAAGATTTTAGAAAATCCAGAAAAACATACCCGTCTCTCTCTCTCTCTCTCTCTCTCTCTTACACACACACACCACACTCTTCCTACCCAGGGTGGGGGCAGACGATAAGGCAGTTCCTGACCTCAAGCGAGTCCGCTCCAAGCAGGGGCCGGGAGTGTTCTCGTGCTCTCCTGCACATTTTAGTGAACCTAGAGCTAATTGCAAATGTTGAGAGAATATGGAAGCGCAAGCTCCCAGTTAGTTCTGCCTGTGGGAGGGGAAGGGGCCTAAGAGGAGGGGGTCCTGGGAAGTTTCGCAGAGGGGCGACAATTTGAAGGTTCAGAGTTGGTGGAGGGGAGGGCACTGGGTGCAGGGGCACTGCAGGAGCCAAGGTGGGGAGAGAGGATGAAAGCCCTGGAATGACAGGCTGGTAAGTGGCTGGGTCTTCTGGGAAGGCCCTGGGATGCTTGCCTACTGAGTTTGGAGTTTATTTGTTGTGGGGGAATAAAATCATTGCCTCTTCAATGGGGAAAATGGATTCTGTCTGAGGCTTCCACCTTAGGACAGAAGCAGGGAAGCAGTTCCAGAGACAGCCAGCAGGAGGAGCCCTGCTCCCATCCTTGGCGTCACGGGTTACAAGCATAGCCTCCAAGGTTTCAGGGCAGAGAAGGGGAGAGGGGCGGGGAAAGGCTCTGGATCCATGTCATACAACCTGCCGGGCACTTGACTATGCGTTATCTCCCCAGATTCTGCCAACAGCCCTGAGAGGAGGTTGATAATGTCCCATTTTACAGATAAGGAACTTGAGGCTCAGAGATGGCACAGGACCTAGGTCACAGCTGGTAAAGGTGAAGCAGGGATTTGAACCTGGCCCTGGTTGGACTGTGAGCATCACAGAGGAATCCGACAGAGGCTGCTGTCCCTGCCTGTGCCCAAGGTCTGTGAGAGACCTGGATCTTGGTCCCTTCTGTTTTCCCTCCCTCTCAATTCCCTACCCCTTCTGTCTCCATCTCTGGAGTCTCCATACCTCGGCCAGGTTGGGCACTCGAAGCTCTGCAGACCTCTTTGCACCCATGATCTGGAGACAAGGTTACTAATGGGAAGTGCAGGTGAGATACGGAAGGAGGCCACCAGAAGAGAATGAGTTTCCCAGCCTGCCTGCCTCCACCGCCCCCTGCCTTACCCTCTCCACTCTCCCCATTACTCTGGATCTATGAGCTAGTTATCTTCCTTCACCTAGTCCTGCTGCTGTCTGGGCACTAGAGCTCGGCAACTTCACGCTGGCATATACGCCCTCTCCTGCCACTGTCAATACCTCCCACTCCAGACCAGTCTAGCAATGTTATCCCTCTCATCTTAAAGAACACAAACCAGAATCCTCTTGATTCCACTTCCCCAGAAGTTCCCTCAGCTTCCTCCCCATTTCTCTGCTCTGCCTTGTAGCACAACTCCTGTAAACAATTGTCTCACTTGCTGTCTCCATTCTCTCCATTTGCTCTTGAATCCACTCCATTCAGGCTTCCCCCCGTCCCCCGCCCCCGAAGTGCCATCTGTGGGGAAGAATCCTTGAGACCTGGAATTCTGGCTTGAGAACACAGAGTGTCTGGAATGTCAGACAATTGCTCAAAAGGAAAACCTTGAGAGCACTGTTTGAACTCTTGCTGGTGCCAAGACTCAAGGATAAGATAGACAACAGGTGTGAACTTTGCCTGCAATAAACTCCCAAGCGACATCTGAGAGTAATTAATCACGGGCCGTGCTTCTCTGCATGTAACCGAAACCTTGCTCTGCTAATAAAAGGGCTGAGCTCTCTGTGCTTCGGGGCTAGCTTGGCAGATACGTTCTGCTAGCCCCCTGAACCCAGCTTTCTCTTAAACTCTTAGTCTTGTCTTTCCTATATTGCGGTACCCTTTGCCGAGTCACCCACTTTACAGCAACACCAGTACTGGGAAAGGAACAAGATGAGTAAGGAGCCTGCCCATGAGGAAGGCTTCCCTGGAAAAGGGCAATCAGAGGCGGGATCTGAATGGTAAATAGAGGTTATAAGTCTGGGGAGCATACCAGGCAATCAGAGGCGGGATCTGAATGGTAAATAGAGGTTATAAGTCTGGGGAGCATACCAGGCATGTGCAAATGGCCTGGGGAAGGGAGGAGGTGTTTCAGCATTGGAGGCATGCAAGTTGCTTTGATGTGGCTGAAGAGAGTGTTCTGGAAAAGGGAAAGCAAGAGATGAGGCTGGAGAGTTGTCAGGGGCCAGGGCATGAAGGGCCAGTTCATAGGGAGCTCAGGCTTCATCCTGAGGGCCACAAGGTCCCACAGAAGTGTTTAAGCAGGAGGTGACATATCAGGATTGCCTTTTAGGAAAAGCAGAAGGCTAGAGGGGGACAGTGTTGTGGAAGAGGTGAGGCTGGAGGTGGGAAGAGCAGCGATGCTATCACAGGGCAAGATGGTGCCACCGCGACACAGTGGTGGGGGTGCAGCTGGAGAGAAGGAGTGGGGTCCTGGGAGAAAGAAGAAGAATCGACAGAACCTAACCGTTAGGGGACGTGGCAAGCATGCCTTCTGGGTCTCCGGGCACCTGGGTACTCAGAGGGGAATGTGGGTGGAAGAGCAGGTTATGGGGAAGGTGCAGAGTTTGAGGCACTTGATGCCATGGGACGTTGGGGACATGTCAAGTGGGTACTTGTGTGTACTCCTGGAGCTCGAGGTAGGGCTGGAGCCAGAAGGCTCGGAAGGATGGACATAGAGCAGTACTGAAGCCTTGGGCTTCCACCTGTGACACCCGAAGGCAGGCAGGGCTCCAGGGAAGGACAGAGGGTGGCTCCTCTCCCCACCCCTCCTCTTTGTCCGGCTGTCACTAGGGCTCCCCTTGCCTCTAGAGCCCCCCAGTGGCTGGAATATCACTGGACCAGAGGTCTCTTGCCTCTCCTAACTCACACTGCTCCCAGCTTCTTTAGAAAGTGGAGGGGAGGCTCTACCCTGCACCCAGCACAGATGGCCCAGCAGCAGCCACTCTGGAACGAACCCCCCAGTTGGAGGTGGAGATGACAGCCTGGCGCTGGGACTCAGGTCCCAGTTATGGGAAAGCCTGGGGCCGGAGGTGAGGTGGGTGGTCCCCAGGGAAAGTCCAGTGCAATGCCACCATCAGCATGCTCATGCAGAGCTGAGGGGCAAGACTGGTGCAGGCTAGCATTGTGTCCTCATCCCAGGGACCCCAGCCACCCACTCATCCACCCACCCTCCATGAACTCAGCCCAGAGCTGGTCAGGCAGCCCGGCCGGAGGGGAGAAGTGAGTGCCTTAACCCAGCCCCACGGGCTTCATCCCTCCCTCTCCAGTCGGCCTGGGAAACGCCTCTCCCACCTGCCCACCACCCCACGCTGGGGTCCATCCTGTCCTCTGTAACAGCCTCCTCGTTGCCCCTCTCCAAACTCCCCCCAACCCATCTTCCACGCAGTAGTCAGGGCCTTGCTAAAATGCAACTCACACCACATCATTCCTCATTAAAATGATCAGAAAATAAAGATGGATCAGGACCCATCCCCCAAACCTGAACAAAGGCCAAACTCCCTCATGGGGCCTCGAGGGCTGGCATGACTGGCTACTCCCTGCCTCTGACTCAAAACGTCTCTCAGTTCCTCAACACGCTCTTCTTCCTTCCCCCTTCGTCTCCTACTCTCCCTGCTGGCCCTTCACTTCCCCTGGGCTGCGGGAGGAAGCGCGGCTTGAGTAACTCCACACACCGCAGCCCCCGTCGTCCCCACGTTGAGTGCCCGGAGAGCAGACACCTCTGACGCCTTTGCTGACAGCACCTCCGCGTGCGCCAAGCAGGCTGGCCGGAAAGACGAAGCTCCTCCGTCACCTTCCTCTCCTCCCGGGGCCCTCAGATGCCACCCCGTGAGGTGGGCAGGTGCCTCTGTCCTCCTCCCAGCCGGGCCAGCAGGGCCAGCAGCGCTGGGCGGAGACGCGGATCTTAAAGCTCCCACATCCGCAGGGGAGGTAAAAGAGGAGGAGATGGAGCAGGGGGTCCCGTCGCAGGGCCCCAGAGAAGCTCCTCAGGCGGGGTTTGACTGGAGGGGCCCTCGGGCTCCGAGGGCACGGGGGGCTCACCCAGGGGGCCCAGTCCTGGTTCAGTCTCCTCCTGGCGTGGCGCTCTGGGCGCGTCTAAACCTTTCCGGCTGCCAGTTTTCCCGTCTGTAAACCGGAAAGGAGGCGAGAACCTACGGCCCAGGATCGTTGTGAGCTTAAGGGAACGACCACTGTGACGCTCTCAGCACAGTGCCTGCCGCAAGGCGAGCCTTTCCTTGCTGAGCTAGAGATGCAGCTCCTCCCCAGGGCCCCAGCCTGCCCGGGCAGGAAAACTCAAGCCTCCGTGACGCCGGGGCCAGGGCTGGATGGGACAGCCCCAGCAGAGGGGACAGGGGACATCAGGGCAGGGCGCGCCCTGGGGCGAAGGAGGACTGTGGAGTCCTAACAGAGGGAGAGGGACCTTTGACCTAGTTCAATCCCTTTTCTTTGCAGCTGGGGAAACTGAGGCTGAGAGGCAGCAGCAGCTGTTGCTGCGTTGCCTGCGTGTTACTTGGAGCCAGGTCCAGTACTGCAGGTTTCCTGAAGCACCTCTGGGAGCCAGGTGGAGGGAATCTTGGTGGTAAATATACACGTTAGACTCAGTTATTTGGTTCAAGATCACGAGGAAGAGGTTGTGACAGAGACAAGTTGGGAAGACTCCCCAGGACCCTTCCCCCACTACTCCAGGGAGGACAGATTTCCACATTCCAGAATCCTCCCGTCATCCATTCAAGGAGCAGATGTAAGCTAAGAGCCACGCTCAGCCCTTGTAGAGCTTACAGTCTAGTGGGAAAGAGATGTTAAGAACAGCAATCACGAAAACAAAACTCAAGTGGTGCGCGTCTCTGGGTTCTGGGCGGTGGAGGCGCCTCCTTCCTCGCCCGCGACGCCCGGGCTGCGACTGTGCCCACACCTGGACGCAGGCCGGTGGCCGCGCCCCAGCCCACAGCGGTGGGGCCCTCGCTGTCCATGGGGCTGGGGACTGGCTGAGGACTGTGTGCAGCTGCCGGTGCGAGTGCCTGGAGGAGCCCGCCCTGCGGAGAAAGAGCCCCCGGTCAGTGACAACAGCCCGTGCTCCTCGTCTGGAGCAACTCTGGTGAGAAGGATGAAAAGAATTTGTGGCGTGTGCCTCACGAGGTGTCCCACACAGAGGCGGACGATGACAGAATCCCGCACAACTTGATAATGGCTTGTAATCAACAGGCCAAAGGCTCAGAGGAGTGGCAAAAACTCAACTATGATATCCGTACCCTGCGGCATATTCAAAGGGAAGTGAGAAACAGATGGAAACGCGTTTTAGAAGATTTAGGTTTTCAAAAGGAGGCGGGCTCTTCATTGTCAGTCACTAAACAGCACCATCAGTGATTCCAAAAACACAAGGAAAGCTCAAGAGATGCTGTAAAACCTGGCTGAAGAGACCAGCATTTTCCTAACAGGTTGGGAGCGCTCAGAGAGGTCTCTCTTTGTGGTGGATCGTCTCTGTTTTGTTTTTTTTTTAATTCATCAGAGTATTTTAATCAATTTTATTGATACATATTCATAAATCATAAAATCCATCCAAAGTGTAAAAGCAGTGGTATTTGGTATAATCACATAGTTGTGCATTTATCACTTCAATCATTATTAGAGCATTTTCATTATTCCAATAATAATAAAAGATGGACAAATAAACAAAAAACTCTTCCCCTTATAATCACTTCTCAATCTCTCTATCCTTCCTCTGCTGTACATAGTTGCTTTTCTGTTTCTGTCTCTCTAATGTACTTGGGTTTTTTTCTCTAATTTATTTGTACATATATTTTGTATGTTTGTATGGAGTCAATGTAGTACTTTTTTCCAGTTTCTTTCACTTAGTTTATTTTCTGTTTTTTAGCCTTAATGGAAGATTATTAATATATTACTATATGCTACTGTCCATAGTTTCTTTTGATTGTATTTTTGCCTGATATTTACACTTACAAATAACATACCATTGTTCAGCTTCAAAGAAACACGGTCATATATGCAACATTACCCATACTCATATTTCACATGAGGTTTCTCTACGATATGCAGTCCCATGTGACATTTATTAGCTTCCCTTTTAGTAATATACATGACCTTAGACTTACCCTTTCAACAACAGTCATATCTATATATTAGCACTACTATTTACAAACACTAAGATATGCTTTTACTGTTTCTATTCATTTCCAGTGACTTACAATGTTGGTTTTTTGGGGGTTTTTTTTGGGTCGTCTCTTTGATCTTGATGCTGCAGAAGAGTTCTTTAACTTTGCTGGTTGAGCTTACCCCAGGAAGCCTGGGGTCCCCTGCCTGGCCAATGGCCAGAAAGAACTGCACTGCTTACCCTTCTCAAGTCCCTAAAGGAGAGGCTCGGAGGCAGAAAAGGAGTCCGTCCACTGGGACTCAACAGCCAGCCACAGCTGGACAGTTACATGTAAATGAGTAGAGGGCTGGCTTAGTGAC
This sequence comes from Cabassous unicinctus, assembly GCA_029593785.1. NCBI lineage: Eukaryota > Metazoa > Chordata > Mammalia > Cingulata > Chlamyphoridae > Cabassous > Cabassous unicinctus. The sequence goes on from JAQZBX010091365.1 coordinate 8,693, forward strand.
AACTGAAGGGCTCTGAATCCTGCAAAATGAAGGGTTTGATCTTCATGAGGCCCTTACTCTGTGAAAAGTTCAGGGTGCATTGAAACACCAATGGTGATCTTGCACCTACAAAGAGAGATAAAGAGGGGTCAGCGGGAAGCTTCCTATTGGGTGCTCAGCTTCCAAGAGAGCTCATTGTCCCAGTTTTGATTTTGGTTCTATAGTAAGATCTAACCATTAATCCTGTTAGGAACATGGGATATTCTATTTAATGAAAAGACAAGGGGGACGGATGTGGCTCAAATCGTTGGGCATCCGGCTCCCATATGGAGGGACCTGGGTTCGATCCCCGGGACCTCCCGGTAAATTTAAAAAAAAAAGACATGATTGATAGAGGGAGTGAAAATAGAGCCCAAGTATGAATTACCAATTTTTTCATAGTTATCATGTACTATATAGGCCAACACCAAAATCATACTAGGCATAATGTGACTTTTCTTTGATTCAGAAGAACCTATAGAACCTTGGAAGGTGTCAGAGGCATCTTTTTGAGTATCAGTTATGATTGCTCACAAGGATAGGTGTATCAGATAACAGATGCCTAGGAGTGCGGCTCAGAAGTGAATTCTAAATAGGCTTCCCCCAAGCAGGACTTCCTGCACCAACATACAAAAAGTTCTGTCTTGTATGTTGGAGTTCTCTGTATGGGATTTGTATTATTTTTGCAAGCATCCTGTAAGTTTGAAATTATTTCAAAATTAAAAAAAAAAAAAAAAAAGGTTCTGTCTTCAGTTGTGGTACATACATCCTAAACTCTCACATTATTGATTTTGGGTTGCCTCATTTTTGCCATATTGTGCATTTCTACTCATTTTATCTGGAATAGCATCTGTAAGCTGAAACACCCGACCTCTGCTTCCTTCTTCCTTCTCTTCTCTTTACTCTGTTTCTGGCTTATTGAAGGGGTACTGCCTTAACGAAGGTCCTTGCTGAGCTCTCTTTAGTTCTGAAGAGGCTCTCCAAAATAGAGCAATGCTGCCAACGCAGCTTGCTTCTATCTACAGATTGAGAAGTCCAGCTTCAAAAGTTGCTTGATGGGAAGTGGATGTGGTTCAAGCAGCTGGGCACCAGCCTAATGCATGGGAGGCCCTGGGTTTGATTCCTGGTGCGTCCTAAAGATGAGCAAGATAGCAAGACAGTGAGCTGACGCAATGAGCTGACATGATGAGCAAGCTGACGCAACAAGATGACACAATGAGATGAGGCAGCGAGATGTCGCAATGAAGAGACACAGCGAGGAAACACAATAAGACACACAACAAGCAGGGAGCAGAGATGGCTCAAGTGATTGGGTGCCTCCCTCCCACATGGGAGGTCTCGGGTTCAGTTCCCAGTACCTCCTAAAAAGAGGACAAACAGAGAGCAGACAGCAAGAGCAAATAACGAGGGGGTGGGGAGAAATAAATAAATCTTTTTTTTTTTTAAAGGTACTGGCCGTTTAAGCAAGAAGCTTGCCAGGAAGTCATGGTTCCTTTCATTGAAAAGAATTTAAGGGCTTATAGGAATTATCCATAGATTGCTGTGAAAAATGGCAATATTTTTACTTTTACATATTTTTCACTTCTGACTTCAGATTTAAAAGTAACTTGTATTTAGTCTGTTCCAGGTTTTATGACTTGAAAATTTCCGTATTCTGACTAAATATTTAGTGTAAAAATGCTTAAAACATTGGTTAGAAGAGATTCATGTCCTCCACGTAATGCGTTGCTAGCCATCGAACTGACAGGCTTCAGGAGCATTTTCCCTAATTTAGTAAATAAGTTAAACTTTCATTTTTTATATTTAATACTTATTCCCTCTCATCTTATTTAACTCAGTCTGCAGATATTTTCCCTTACTTTTCTAGGCTTTTGCAAGATAAACATACAAACAGTAAAGCAGACAAACAATAAAACAAAAAAATCTTTGGAAATTGTATTGTTTCGGTCTTTGAACTAAGGATTTGTATTTTGTCCTTCTGCCTTTTTTATGTCAAAAATGGATGAGATTGTATTTATGGAAAATAAAGTATTACCATAGTCTTAAAAAAAAAGAATAGCAATCACAAATCAATGTAACATTACTACTGCGAGGAAGGCAATGGAGAAGGGGATCATGGCACGTTCAAGGCTGTCATAAGAGAGTATACTTGGGGGGGAGGGTGCTGGGAAGTCTCCCTGAATGTGATGCCTAATCTGAAACTGAAAGGAAGAAAGGCGGGGCGTGGGCATTGCAGATAGAGGGAATGGTGTATGCAAAGGTCCTGTGGTGGGAAGGAGCACAGTACATTCTTTTTTTTTTTTAAAGGACATACCAGGGATTGAACCCACAACCTCGTACATGGGAACGCGGCACTCAGTCACCAAGCTACACCTGCTCCCCCACAGTACATTCTAGAAGGCCCCAAGTTTGCCTTTTCAAGAAGGTAGAATGGAGTCATCTCATTTCCCCTTCTCGAAAATCACTCCCACAAACAGGGAGAACAAGAAACAGAATCTCCTTTGTCTAGGAAATTAGGAGATACTTCTGACCTCAAGCCACAATCATGTAGAAAAATGACAAGTGCTTCTGATTCCATTATGTTTAAAAGGTAGAATTATTAAATAATTTTGTCTTTTCTCTAGTTCTAAAACCTGGCCTCCCTAGGCCCACTCTTTCTGCCCTTCTAGCTAATGAAGTTCCAGTGCCTGGCCCTAAGAATGAAAATCTTCCTGATTAACAACTGCTACGACACAAGCAAAGAAAGATGAGATGGAGCTGAAGCTGCAGAAAGAGACGTACCATTCTCTGCATTAACATGAATTTATGAATCAGACCTATTAGGAGTCAAAACAAGAAATTCTCCAAGAGCATCGATCTTGTTTCCCTATCCAATGTGGGGATTTGTGGGACTATTCATTTTAAAAAGTGTTGGCTCAGTTCCTATAAATCCATCCTGGGAAGAGTTGTTTGCACAAGGGTGTCTTGAAAGACATCCAGATTTCAGATTGTCCAATGCCCTAAAGAAGTAGGTTTTTTGTGTGTGTGTTTTTTTTTAAAAGAGCCGAAACTTTATTGAAAGACATTATTACATGTAAATCCCCTTTTTTCTTTTTTTTTTTAATCAGGAGGTCCCAGGGACCGAACCCGGGTCCTACATATGGTAAACGGGAGCTCAAGTGCATGAGCCACAGCCGCTTCCTGTTGTTTTTTTTTAGGTTCATGTTTTGCTAAGGAAAGGGCAGAGACTTAAGACACAAATGAAGACTAGCAATTTATTTGATCATTGATTTGTAGATGATTCAACACTAATAAACAGTCATATAATCGTAGTTATTGATTATTCACAATCATCATTATTCACAATATAATGCAATAAACCAATTAGACAGTACAAAGGAAAGAGAGAGAGTATATTTACCAAACCAGGGGAAAACTTTAACATCTGTTCTTTCACGAGGCTAGGAAGTCCCATTCGACAGCTGGCCAGAGTCCCGATCGGAATCAGGTCCCAGGCCGAGCGGCCTCTCCTAGGTGAGACTTCCACTGGCAATCTAGGGGCTGCCCCTTTTAAGGAGTTCTGAAATTTCAGATCTCCTGCCAATTTTGCAACTCCTGAGTGATTAAAGCATTCGGAGACAACAGTGCGTGTCTATGGGGAAGTGGCCAGCTCCCCCAAAGAAAGACATGAAGTCTGTGCAACATCCTGGTCTAAAGGGCATTGCT
>JAQZBX010091366.1:0-12398 GCA_029593785.1 Cabassous unicinctus
ATTTCTTTCTGAATTTTTTTTTTAAGTTGAAGTTTGTATAGGTGTTTTTGTATTGTCTCCTCAGATATTTTATTTTTAATTTTATGTCATAGCTAAGCATTAACTGAGGTAAGAAGAGAATTATTATGGTATAAGAATAGGAACATTATGAAAGGAAGTCATCATCCTTAGGTGACAAAAATTAAGTCATTGTGATGTCAGCAAGATAAAAGTGTAAGGTCCTGCTAGTGAATATTCCCCATGTTAGAAAAGAAAAAAATGGGTAGAATACATTTTCTCAAAACTCTGAAAGATGATCAAGACTGGAAAACAACCAAATGAAGAGTGAACTGGAAAAAAATCTAAAATGAGAGCAATGGGACAAATTCACTAGTCAAGGACACTCCCCATGCTCAGATTCATACAGCAATTTGTGTGACTTATGGCTGTGGATTGCAGCCTGTGCACTTTCAAGTGCAAGTACCTGGGACCTGATTGAGCAGTGACAGTGGTTGGTCATCTATGCACATTCCAGTGTGAATTCTTGGGGCCTGATTATTGGTACACCTGAAAAAAATTTTTGAGTGTCTTTGTACAGGAGCCCCAACTGGTTCTATGGAAGTCTGACTCAGCACATGGGTCTGGGTCACCTAGCGAAGAAGGTACTGAGGACAGAAGCTCTATGGATATGGGGAGCTAAGCCATGGTGCTGTAGAGCAAACCCAGAATTGAAAGCTGGGAGTAAATAGGCAGACCAGAGCCTGGAGGGTTTGCAGCTGAGCTGACTGCAGCTACTGGGGAAGAAAGATTGTAATTTGAAACAAAAAGCACAGCCCAGGGCACCAGGAGGAGAACCTGGAGAGAGGAGCTCCTTTCTTGGAAGGGAAACAGTCACATAGCCTGGGGATTTCTTGGGAAAAAAAGAGCAGGCATGCCCAGGATAAGCAATATAAACTGTGCTAAATGGTGAGAAAGAGCTTCAACACTAGAGCCAATCAACACTAAAACCTTGGGTAAGAGGAAGAATATGATTCCTAGAATTAGCACATCAAACTAATCAAATGTCCAGACATCAACAACAACAAAAAAAGAAGAAATGGCCAATTCAAAGGAGCAAAATAAAACAACAGAAGAAGTACAGACAATGGAATAACTAGCCAAAGATGTTAAATCAACTCTCCTAGATAAGTTCAATGAGCTAAAGGAAAGCATGGATGTGAACAAAAAGAAATCAAGAAGATGATGTGTGAACCAAAGGAAGAATGAAAAAAATTTTAAAGGAACCACATATAATTTTGGGAACTTAAAACTTAAAAACACAATAAAATAAATAAATACACTAAAAGGGTTCAACAGCAGGTTTCAAGAGACAGGAGAATCAGTGGACTAAAAATCAGAGGCTAAATGGAATCATTCAGTCCAGAAAGCAGAAAGAAAAAAGAATGAAAAAACACTAAGCAGAGTCAAAGAAGCCTGTGGAAAAAACATGCAACACGCCAACACATCCATTATGGGAATACCAGAAGGAGGAAATAGAGAAAGGAGCAGAAAGAATATTTGAAGAAATAATAGGAGAAAACTATTCAAAATTGACGAAAGAAATGCATACATGCATCCAAGAAGCCCAAGAAACTCCAAACAAGATAAATCCAAGTAAAGTTCCTGTGAGACATCTCATAATCAAAATGCTAAATGCCAAATATAAGTAGAAAATAGAAAGAAAGAAGCAACTCATCATGTACAAGGGATCTACAATAAGATTAAGTGTTGACTTCTCATTAGACACCATGGAGGTAAGAAAGCAGTAGGATGACATATTTAATGTACTGAAAGAAAATTGCCAGTCTCTTCAACAAATGGTGCTGGTAAAACTGGATATTCACTTACCAAAAAAATGATGCCAAACCCCTTCTTCACATCATAAACAAAAATTTACTCTAGTTGGATCAAGGACCTAAATATAAGCACTAAGACAATAAAACTCCTAGAAGAAACATAGGAGAAAACCTTCATAACTTTGGATTCAGCAGTGATTTCAGTAGATATGACACCAAAAGCAGGAGCAACAAAAGAAATAATAGATAAAATGGATTCATCAAAATTAAAAACTTTTATTCATCAAAGAACACTATCAAGAAAGTGAAAGGACAATCTACAGAATAGGAGAAAATATTTGCTAATCATGTATCTGATAAAGGTTTAATATCCCAAACATTTTTAAAAACTGCTACAACTGTACAATAAAAAACAAATAACCTAATTAAAAATAGGCAAAGGACTTTTAGAGACATTTCTCTGTAGAAGACACACACACATGGCCAAGAAGTATATGAAAAGATGTTCAATATCATTGGTAATCAGGGAAATGCAAATCAAAACCACAATGATATAGCACTTCACACACCCCAGGATGACTATTAATAAAATAGAAAATAACAAGTGGTTGTGAGAATGTGGAGAGTTTGGAACCCTTATAAAATGTTTGTAGCATTGTAAAATGGTGCAGCCACTGTGTAAATCATATCGGCATTTCTTTGGAAGTTGAACGCCCAATTACCATGTGACCCAGAAATACCACTTCTTTGTACATACCCTAAAGAATTGAAAGCAAGGACTCAAACAGATATTTTTATACCATTGTTTATAGCAGCATAATTCACAATATAAAATGTGGAGGAAATGTAAGTGTCCATCAACAGATGAGTGGATAAACAAAATGGGGCATATACACATGATGGAATATTACTAGGCTGTAAAAAGGAATGATGTTCTGATGCATGCTACAACATGATGAGCCTTGAAGACATCATGTCCAGTGAATGTCAGACACAAAAAAACAAATATTTTATGATCTCACTTATATTAAATATCTAGAATGGGCAAATTTCATAGAAGCAGATAGCAGATTACAGGTTACCAAGGGATAGATGGGTTAAGGGAAGGGGAAGTTATTGTTTAATGGATGCAGAGTTACATCATTGGATGATGCAATCTTGTGCCTATTTCCCACAGCTGCAGCTTGGGGAAAACACATCTCTGATGCCTTGATTTGGATACTTTCATGGCCTCAGAACTGTAAGCTCTGTCAGTTAATAAACATCCATTGTAAAAGCCAACTCATTTCTGGTATATTGCTTTGGCAGCATCTAGCAAACTAAAACAATGTCTTTCAAAAGAGTTGGGAAATTTTTGACCATTATTACTTAATATATTCTTTCTGTAATTGATATCAATGAACTGTACACTTGAAAGTGGTTAAACAAGGAAATTTTGAATTGTACATATGTTATTACAATAAAAAGTTTTTTAAAAAGATGAAAAGAAAAAATTTAGGTCAGAATAACTTTGTTTTCTTCTTTGACAAGCGAACTAGACTTGCAGATCTGGGATATACAGTAGACATAATGGATTTGGGTATCAGCAAGGCATTAGATAAGGTTCTTATGCTATAATTGTGGATGGATGAAGATATATGGGTCAACTACTATAAAACTGATTGAACAACTGAACATAAAGTTACTAAAGGATGGACCAGGAGGAATAGAATTCTGCTCCAGTCAGTCCTATAATTTATGTTTGATTTTCTTGTCTCACTTAAAGATCCTTGCATCAGGTTTTACCCTGTTCAATTTGACCAGAAATCACTAAAAACATGCAGAGAACTTTTTGACAAATGACCCAGAATCCCCCCTTCAATAATTGCATCAATTATCAATAAAAGTGTTCAAGAGAATAGGGTTGAAATCTATTCATGTGAACACTTATCACACAGGCATAAGTAAAACCACGGTAAAATTCATGAGAATAGAGATGAATATGTGAAGACTATTGACTATATGAGTATTAAACACTTCAGTGTTGACTAGAAAATAGGATACTTGACATGGATAGTTGAAAAGGAGACAGAAGATAGGCCAGTTTGAGAAAATTTTTATTTTCATGCTAATATTTTCAATGTGTACTTTCCCAAGGTAAAATAAGAGCTAGCTTTTAATCAGAGACCAATAAAAATTCTCGCCAGAATACTGACTTTCCCTACCATCCTAAATTGGATCATTTATTCACCCTCTGGAAAATGTGATGTGAAAGGAGCTAGGGAGAAATTCACATAGGTAGCTATGAAAAAAAAAAAGGGATATAGTTTCATCCCAATTAAATGGCTGGCTTTGCTTATGCCCTTTGAAGCTTAATTATAACCATCAGAAGAAGCCTCTTAAATGTTTGCAAAGACACTTCAATATGAGGGGAAAATTTGCCAAAGTCTATTAAAATTCCAAGGAAGCAATACTGCCTAGGTCAGGTGATTTAGTTCAAACAAGTCATTATTAAGTTTGCTTCAAACTCTGGGAAAAAGCCTGTGCAACAATTTTTATTTCTAAGTTCAACAATCCCATTATTTCTGCTATGTGACTTCTCACCCAAGCCTATCATCTCTGGTTCAGCCAAGCTACCCCAGGCTAAAATAACTGGGAGTGGCTCTCCACTGCTTAACAAAGCTTAACCAATAAAGTTAAAGAGCTTTAGTTTGGGATTAAAGGTTCTATTGTCTGGCACATCTTCTGTCCCAACTCTATTTTCTATTTCCCATTACACACATCAGAGGCTCAAACTACTGGAATCTTGAGCAATCAGGATTTATTTTTGAATTTTTTCCTATTATATGTTCTCTTCCAAAAACATATTGTCAGCGGAAGGAGTGTCCAAGAAGGCAGCAGAATAAGGAGCTCTAAGATTCAGCCTGTCCTCCAGGGCAGCTAGTAATCAGCCAGGATCTGTCTAAATCATCTGTTTGGGGAGTTCTGGAGACGAAAAGAACATCATTCAGGGAGGAGCAGAAGGAAGAGACTGACGATCTGTGATGAAGATCCCTCCATGTTATGAAGGCTGGTGCCCATTCCCAACTGGCATGGTAGGCCACATTTTAGCAAAGAGTGCTAAACTTTGATCAGTTTCTTGGGGCAATGTCAATCTCAACCACCCAACCCAGAAAACAACCAGCAACATATGCTCCAACTCTGCACCCAGCAGGGGACGGAGTAGGCTGAAGTTTGAACAGTTTTTTGGGAAACATGGACAATTTAAATCTGCCCAGCTAAGAAAGCCATCTGCAGCCACTGCCCTGACTCCACTCCTAGGAGAAAAGGGTGGTCAGAGTTTGATCAGTTTCACAGGGCAACATGGTTTTTCAACCTGCAAACTCAGATTACCACTGCAGCCTCTGCTTCAACTCTGACCCCAACAAGGGAAGGAGTGGGCTGAAGTTTGAGCAGTTTCTCGGGGCTATGAAGAGAGTTTAAATCTGCCCTGCTCAGAAAACAATCTGCAGCCTCTGTTTCAAATACACCTCTAGCAGGAGAGAGCTTGGGGCTGATTTATATATTTTTTAAATATATTTTTAATTTTTTCTAAAAGATACCCAGATTACATAAAATGTTACATAAAAAAATATAAAAATACAAGAGATTCCCATATGCCCCACTCCCCACAGCTCCCACTTTCCCCCACATTAACAACTTCTTTCATTGGTGTGATACATTCATTGCAATTGATAAACACATATTGGAGCATTGTCACTAAAGATGGATTATAGTTTACATTGTAGTTTACACTCTCTCCCAAGCAATTCTGTAGGTTATGGCAGGGTATATAATCACATGTATCTGTCATTGCAGTGTTGTTCTGGACAATTCCAAGTCCAGAAAATGCCCCCATATTACACCTCTTTTTCCCTCTCCCTGACTTCAGCAACTCCAGTGGCCACTGTCTCCACATCAATGATATAATTTTTTCCATTGCTAGAATCCCAATAAGTCTATAGTAGAATACCAGTAAGTCTAATCCAGCCCATATTTTATTCCCCAATCTTGAGGATTCTGGGATGGTGATGCCCACTCCACCTCTAATTGAGAGGGAATTTTGATACCATACGGCTGATGGACAGGACTCTCTTGCTTGCAGCTGTAAACTCTCTCAGCCCCTTAGTGTGGTGGTTGTCCATCCTCACCTCCTTGATAGTTGTCCTGGGTGAGTCCAATGAACTGGAGAGTAGGTGTTGCAACTCTACTGAGACTCGAGGCCCAGCTGGCACATGGACAGCCCAGAGATTCAAGTCTCTTGGACGTACACCTACCAACTCCAATACTAACTATAGGTTCAAATAGAAGGGACAGAAGAGGCATGTGTAGAAGGTCACAACTGAGTCCAACTCTGTTACACTTGGCAGCACAAATTCCAAAGTAGGGCCCACTGGCAAGGCACCAAACTGTGGGGCTATCTGCAATGACCATAAGACCTGGGTGTCTCCAGAACCCTCAGGAGCCCCACTATTTGGGGTAGTACCTACTTTGGCAGTCTATGAGATCCTGCTGAGATGTGCATAAGCGTTGCCTCTCTGATGACTTCCCAACTCACTTTGAAGTCTCTTAGCCATATAAACTCATTTGTCTTTACCTTTTCTCCCTTTTACCAAGGTCTTTTTCCAGTTACATCACCAGTTGGTGCTTCGTAGTAATCCCTCGGTGCCAGGGAGGCTCATCCCCAGGAGTCATGTCCCATGCTGGAGGGAAGGTACTGCATTTATTTGCTGAGTTTGGCTTAGAAAGAGGCCACATTTGAACAATATGGAGATTCTCAGGAGGTAACTTTTAGGCACCCTACAATGCTAGGCTAAGTTGCAATTTCAGGAGAACAGGCTCTTAAACATAGTCATCAATATCAAGGGCCCATCAATGGATCTTCCTTCTTCAGTAGTCATTCCCTTTGTACTTGGGGAATTATTGCTGTTCCATTAGAGAATGTGGCAGAGCTCCCGAGGATAAGAATTCAATACTCTTTTGGTTATTGTGTGAAACTCTACCCACTGTGGCAATGCCTCATGAACGTTTCAACACAATTATATAACTTATATATATGCCCAGCTGATCTTCTTCCCATGTATCTCCCAGCACTAACATCCCACACCAATGAATTTCCCCTGCCACAGTTGTAACCCTTCTGTGATCAAAACTCCTTCAAAAATGAAACCAAGAATATGGCCAAATACAATTAACATGAAAGTGAAATAATAATGATAGGTTTAAACATAAGAAATAAAATATATAATAATTTAGAAAAACTAAAACTAAATTAAAATTTAAAAATTGGGGTATTAAAAAAACAAAGACAAATATTTTTTAAAAATATTTCATGACTGTAATATCTGATGTCCTATATGTACAGTGACATTTTCTTACATTTCTTCCCCAGTGTCTTACTTTTTTTGTTTTGTCTTCAAAGAAGTTTTAGGTCATGGTAAAGTCACATACAGAATACGGGGACTCCCATATACCCAAAATCCTCCCCCTTTTCCCCCTTCTTGTATTAATAACCTTTTTATGTGTGGATGGTACATTCGTTACAACTGATGTACAAAAATTGAAATATAGCTACAAACTGTGGTCAGTGGTATACAATATGGTTTACATTTTAGACCATAGACTTTTATAAAGTTTTGATGAAATTTAACATGGCCTGTATCCAACATTGCAAGATCATACAGAACACTTCTATTGTCCCCTAAATGCCCCTCTTCCATCTATTCTATTCCTCCCCCCACCCCCACCATCAGGGCCCATGTTGAGCAACAGGCTTCACTCCTTGAAGGACCAGATTCACAGTTACTTGCAACAACACTGAGGGTTTGAAACACTGATCTGTCCTCCCCTATTAGAAACCACCCAAGCCCTCAAGAGACACCCATACCTCTGTTTGAGAAAATATCTGGCCTCCACAGGATGGGAGTCCAACTCCTTCCCACTCATTGTGTGGGTCTCCATCCACTGATACAGCACAATATGACAAAATGATCACCCACACATTCTCTAGAGGACTCAATCAATGTAATACACCACATAAACAGATTAAAAAAAAAAAAATCACATGATCATCTTTATAGATGCAGAAAAAGCATTTGACAAAATACAGCACCCTTTCCTGATTAAAATATTGCAAATGATAGGTATAAAAGGAAACTTCCTCAACATGATAAAGGGTATATATGAAAAACCCACAGCAAACATCATATAAAATGGTGAAATCCTAAAAGCTTTCCCCCTAAGATCAGGAACAAGACAAGGATTCCCACTATTATAGCTCTTATTTAACATTGTGTTAGAAGTACTTGCTCAAGCACTTAGGCAAGAAAAAGATATAAAAGGCATCCAAACTGGAAAGGAAGAAGTCAAAATTTCACTATTTGCAGACAACATAATCCTATACATAGAAAGCCCTGAGAAATCTACAACAAAGCTTCTAGAACTTATAAATGAGTTCAGTAAAGTTGCAGGTTATAAAATCAATGCACAAATATCATTAGCACTTCTATACACCAAAAATGAGCAATCTGAGGAGGAAATAAAGAAAAAATCCCATTTATCATAGCAACCAAAAGAATCAAATAACTAGGAATAAATTTAACTAAATATGTAAATGATTTTTACACAGAAATCTATACAGCACTGTTAAAGGAAGTCAAAGAAGACTTAAATAAATGGAAGAATATTCCTTGTTCATGGATGGGAAGACTAAACATCATTAAGATGTCTATGCTACCCAAACTGATCTACAGATTTCATGAAATTCCATAAAAATCAACACAGCATTTTTTACTGAATTGGAAAAACTAATTATGAGATTTATTTAGAAGAGCAAGAGGCCTCAAATAGCCAAAGACATATTAAAAAAGAAAAATGAAAGTGGAGGACTCACACTACCTAACTTAAAACATACTACAAAGCTATAGTGGTCAAAACTGCATGGTATTGGCACAAAGATAGACATACTGACCAATGGAACCAAATATAGAGTTCTAATATAGATCCATGCATATAAAGTCAACTGATATTAGACAAGGCCACAAAGCTGACTCAACTGGGTGAGAATGGCCTCTTCAACAAATGGTGCTTGGAGAACTGGATATCCATAACCAAAAGAATGAGAGAGGAACACCATCTCACACCTTATACAAAAATCAACTCAAGATGGATCAGACATCTAAATATAAGAGCCAAGACCATAAAGACCTTGGAAGATAATGGAGGGAAGCATCTACAGGACCTTTTAATAGGAAATGGTTTCATGAACTTCACACCCAAAGCATGAACAGTGAAAGAAAAAATAGATAAATGGGACCTCCTCAAAATTTAAAACTTTTGCACCTCAAAGGAGTTTGTCAAGAAAGTGAAAAAAGAGCCTACCCAATGGGAGAAAATATTTGGTAACCATATATCTGATAGGAGTCTAATATCCAGCATGTATAAAGAAATCCTATACCTCAAAAATAAAAATATAAACAACCCATTTAAAACATGGGCAAGTGATTTGAATAGACACTTCTCAAAAGAAGAAATAAAAATGGCTAAAAAGCACATGGGAAGATGTCCAATATCAGTAGCTATTAGTGAAATGCAAATCAAAACTACAATGAGATACCATCTTACACCCATTAGACTTGTGGCCATTTAAAAAACAGAGGACTACAAATGTTGGAGAGGATGTGGAGGATGGAGAACCCTCACCCACTGTTGGTGGGAATGTAGACTGGTCCAGTCATTGTGGAGGACAGCTTAGCAGTTCCTCAAAAAACTAACTATAGATCTGCCATATGATCCAACAATTCCACTGCTGGGTATATACCCAGAAGAATTGAAAGCAAGGACACCAACAGTTATATGCACACTAATGTTCATAGGAGCATTATTCACTATTGCTAAAAGCTGGAATCAACCCAATTCCCCTTCAACAGATGAATGGATAAACAAAATGTGGTAATTACATACAATGGAATATTACTCAGCTGTAAGAAGGAATACAGTACTAACACACAGGGAAGCATGGATGAAATCTTGAGGACCTAATGTTGAGTAAAATAAGCCAGACTTTGGAGGACAAATATTACATGACCTCTCTGATATGAATTAAGCAAATTGAGCAGTCTCACAGAGCTAGAGTATGGAAGATAGTATAGGAAATAGAAAGGGAGAAGAAGGTTGTGAGCCAATGTCCATGTGGGTGAAATCTATAAGGTGGAAGTGAGTAGTTGTGCAGTGAAAGGATATGACAGGGGTGGGGGGATTTGGGACATAGTGCCTTTTTGAAGTTGTGAGGAATAGCTTGTTGAAGGGTGTATCTTCCCCAAGAAAAGGAAGGGGAAAAGACCCAGTGCAAGTTGTGGCTGTCTATTAGAGAACTCAGATCACAGGGGCTTGGATCTCTGCAACAGTTTCTTCCTTGCATGGCTGGCAACATGAATCTCAACCATGCCCCTAAAAAGGGATAAAGCTACTGAGAATTAAAGGCACAGCACCATCTTATGGATGTGGGGGAAAGCTGGCTAAAGATTGCCAGCTGCTGTGTACATCAGGAAAGCACATAATCTAGGAGACATCCAAAAGTTTGGTGGCCTTTTGTGTCTCCTCCCCAAGGCACATTGAAAATGATCTAGAAACCTTTTGTGGGACTCTGGACCTGTTATGGTGGGGAAAACTGATCTGGGAAGGTTGTCTCCAGAGGAGCCCTACTACCAAAATTAGCCCTCCATGTAATATTAGTTAGTGAAAGTGAAAGCAGTGTTAAAAATATAGACAGGCAAATAAAAAAAACAAATAGAACAGGTTAACATTCCCAGAGGAAGAACAGAGGAAGGGAAGCTTTTTCCTGGGGATGAAATAAGTACACAAATACTACAATATCAAAAATTGTACCATATGTTCAGGGCAAGAATCAGATGAATAAGGGCTGAAAAAATTGATTAGTTAATTATAAGCTATAATAAAGCCCTAAAGTGAGTTAAACCAAGTATCAAAGAGGAGCTTTAGCATGAAGCCAATTACAAAGAAAGTCCTAGGCTAAAGAGAAAAATCAAGCCCAGGATAAAAACTTCAGGAATTTTTTTTTTTTTTTAAATTATAAGCCATATTAAGAACAGGAAGATATGGCCCAGTCAAAAGAACAAATTAAAACTCCAGATGAGATCCAATTTTATACAACTAATTACAGATGTTCAAATAAATCTCCTTAATAAATTGATTAAGGATGACTAAAGAGATTAAGGACATTAAGAAAACACTGGATGAGCACAAAGAACTAGAAATCATGCAAAGAAGAACAGATATTATGTGAAGAAAAGAAAAGAAAAATTAAATTTAAAAGACACAGGAGGCATGCAGCAGCATATTTGAAGAGGCAGAAAAAAGGATCAGTGAGCTAGAAGACAGGCCTTTCAAAATTGAACAGACAGAAGAATGAATACAGAAAACAATGTAAAAAAACTGATTAAGGGGACTTGTGGGAAGATGGCATCAGAATGTTGGCAAGGCTCAACTCTTTAACAAAAATGATGGAGGAAGGGAAAAATCTGTCTGAGGTAGCTGCTTTGTCAATCTGCAGAATAGGAGAGTGCTGCACAGGAGAAGAGAATGGAAAAGGGAAAGAAAGTGTATTTGAGGAAATAATGACCAATGATTTCCCAGCCCTTATGAAAGACATAAGTATCAGTAACCAAAAAAGCAACGCACCCCAAACAAATAAATCCAAATAGACCTACTCCAAGACATCTGCTATTCAGAATGTCAAATGCCAGAGATAAAAGGATTCTGAAAACAGCAAGAGAAAAGCAATGCATCACATACAAGAGAAGCTCAATAAGAGTAAGTGCTTATCTTTCATCAGAAAGCATGGAGGTAAGAAGGCAGGGGTATGATATATCTAAGGTACTTTTTGCCCGGCCAAGACTTCTTTATCTGGAAAAACTGTCCTTCAAAAACGAGGATGAGGTTAAAGTCTTCACAGACAAACAAAAATTGAGAGAGATTGTTACCAAAATGCTGGATTTACAAGAGATATTAAAGGGAGTGCTGCAGCCTGAAAAGGAAAGACAAGGGTGAGAGACATGCAAATGAAGATTATTGGTAAGGGTAACTTAAAGGGTGTAAAGACAGACAGTAGTAAGATATGACAAGGGAAAACCAAAAAATAATATGGACAAAGTAAGAAATGCCTTTACAATAATAACACTCAATGTTATTATTGTACAAAAGATGTGGACTGACAGAATGGATAAAAAATATAAACCATCTATATTTTGTCTAAAAGAGACCTACCTTAGATGCAAGGACACAATCAGATTGAAAATTTGTAAAAAGACATTCCATACAGACAGTAACCAAAAAAAAAGATCTGGAAGAGTGTATTAGTCAGGGTTCTCTCGGGAAACAGAATCAACAGGAGATATCCGTCAATAATATGAGAATTTAAAAGAGTCTCTCACGCAACCGTGGGGATGCACAAGTCCAGGCTCCACAGGCAGGCTGCAAACCAGTGGCTCCGATGAAAGTCCAACGAAGGGTCGTTGATGAGTTTCTGGGAGAAGTTGCCTGTCCAAC
>JAQZBX010091367.1:0-12399 GCA_029593785.1 Cabassous unicinctus
TTTTTTTTTTTTTTTTTTTTAAAGAAGCTTTAGATTACATAACTGTTACAGCAAAAATATAGGGTATTCCCATATACCCCACCCCCTCCTCCCTCCACAATTTCCCCCATTAACAACATCATTCATTATTGTGGTACATTTGTTACAATTGATATACTGAAGCATTGCTACTAACCATGATCTATAGTTTACATTATGGTTTACACTTTACACCACACAATTTTATAGGTTTTGATAAAATGTAAAATGACCTGTATCCATCATTGCAACATCATGCAGAACAATTCTAATGACTGCCAAATGTCCCATGTTACCTATTCTCCCCTCTCCATCTCCTCAGAACCTCTGGTGACCACTGTCTTCATATCAATGCTACAAGTTCTTCCATTACTAGAATAATAATAAATCTACTTTAGTCCATAGTTGCATTCCTCCCTTATGTTTGTTCATTCCTCAATCTTGAGGATTGTGTTTTAACATATTATCTCCCTCTTAGTTTGGTGGTGATAGGAAGCATGTAAAGTCTATCAGATACCATGGGAGCATGCCCATTTTTAGGTCTCTTGTGCTGTAAATAGGTATCTTGATTAAACTGGAATTTGGCCATGTATTTGAACACATGGTACAGGTGTTTCTATAAGGATGCAAAAGGCATCCACAGGGTACATGGGAATTATCATCCCATATCTGGAGTATGAGTCTACATCACAGACACCTGATCAGAACCCATAATTAGAGGGCAGTGATTTTGTGTATTCACAATGCTATACATGTGTGGTGCCTACTAAGCCCCAGCTGATGCATTCTGAGGACCTGGACTCATTGGCAGGAGTTATACAGATGTGCTGCATTTTTGGCTTTCACTTCCTTTAGAGGGAATTTTTGTGATTTGGTTCATACCTCCATATGAGGTGGGCTGCTATGTCTTATAATTGGTGATCTGGCAGGTAATTATGGAAACTTGTTGGGTGCATGCTTGGACAGCATAAGAATTTTAATTACCTTCTGCTTTAAATGGCCATTTTCCATAGACATCAACAAGGGTAACTAATTGATCTCTTTTCCAGTTCATAAGCTGTTGCCACAGTCCCTGCCCTCATATGAAGGAACATCTAAATAGATTAATCATTGATTTCACAGTTGTCAGTGCATAAGGCTATCCCATTTGTAATGGCCCATGAGTCTGTAAATATGCAGCAGGAAGTTGTAGCTGGGTAGTCTACACAGCCATCCCAATGCAAGGAATTTAACTCATTGAGCAGAACCTTTTCATTTAGCCTCAGTTAGTAGGTGACCATCCTTGGAATGGATAACCACATCAGCCCAGGGATTCTAATAGCATTAAAATCTGTAGATTTACCTGTGAGCCAAGCCATACTATTAGTGGGAACATTTTCAAAATATGAGGTTCCGCTTATCCAAAGGAGAGGCAGGAGAAGACCCTGCAGACCATTTAGCTCCCTCTGGTAAAGCATGTATTTGTTGATGGAATCCACAGACTTCCTGAGTCCTGGCTCAGACTTAGATATACAGTCTTTAATGATGAAGCTTTGTGGAGCCTCTCCTGCTTTATTAGCAGGGTTACTGAGTACCCACATGTTGATGGGCATTTTAGGTCTTAAATTTATATATGGCCCCTCAGTGTTTATATGCTTGGCCTCTACTAAGGACCAATAACAAGCTCAAAGCTGTCATTGATGTGGACCCCATTTACAGGTGGCTGCCTTGTGGGTGACCTTACATAGAAGGGCACAAAGAATGCCCAGATGTGGCAAATGTTGCATCTAGTGGCCACACAGGCCAATCAGCTGTCTTTTGGTGGTGGGAGTTGCCAGGGACATTAACTTCATTTTGTCTTTGTCTGGTGTGCTCCTCTGACTATCAGTCCAAGTGGTTAAGTATAAATTGTAACTTTTGGGCAATCTCCTGGACCTTCTCAGGTTTGATTGCCCAATCTATAGTTTATAATATCTTATATGCTATATAATATAATAATATATATGTTATAATAATATTTGTGACTTTTGTAGGCCTTCTTCAACCAATTTTTTGGTAGGCCCTTCAATCATGATGCCATCATATAGGGGATGACAAATTCCTTTTGGTAACTGGGCTTGTTATAAGTCTAGCCCTACCCAATGGTGACCAATTGCAGGGGAGTTAAGATACTGCTGCATTCTTATATTTGTCCAATTAAATAAAATCTTCATCACTGTAATCACTATATTATTCTTTCCCTAGATTATACTTTAGTTTCCTTTCAATTGGCATTCATGTCCACAGACTACCCCTTTCAGCCACAATCACATTTATAAATCAGCAGTGTTAGTTATACCCATTATAACGTGTTACTCTCAACTATATTCATTTCCACACTTTAAAAATGAACCTTATTAATAAGGTCCCATTCTCAACCCACATCTTATTTCCTAGAAACCTCTACACTAGTGTTTACATCCATGAGCTTACTCATATTTAGTTCATATTATTGGGACCATACAATATTTGTCATTTTTTTCCTGGCTTATTTCACTCAACATCATATCCTCTAGGTCCATCCATGTTGTCATATGCACCCCAATCTCAAATATGAAAATATTTAATCCTGAATGATAACAAATATATAATACTAATATAAGGTATTAATAATTTGGTGGGTTGGGAGTAAAATAAACTAAATGTAAGATATGAGCTATAGTTAATAGCAATACTTTTACAATGCTCTTGCATAGTTTGTAACAAACGTTTTGCAAAAATGCAAGGTTTTGATAGTGGGGAGATGTATGGGGACCTTGTATGATGATATGCATATTTGTTTTATAAATTCACAAGTTTCACTATATACTTACTGTTTATGTATGTTCATGTATGAATGAATGGATTGTTCAAAGCATGGGACTGTATAATACAATGAATCCTGTGGTGGAACATGATCTGTGGTTAACAAAACAATATGAGAACATTCTCTCCTGAGCTATAATAAATATATAAGGCTAATACAGGTGCCATTAACTGGGTGGAAAAATACACCAAATGTAAGATATTAGCTGTAGTTAGTAGAAATGTTTTGGTGATGCTCTTTCATAGTTTGTAACAATTGTTTCACAATAATGCAAGGTATTGGTGATGGGGTAATGTATGGGAGCCTTGTATAATGATATATATGTGTTTTTTGTAAGTTCACAACTTGTACTGTACACTTATTGCTTATGGATGTTCATTTATGAATGATAAACTTCAATAGAAATAATTTTAAAAATGTTTAGTGAAAAAAAAAAAAAGATATCCCCGCAGGAGCACAGTAAATGTATACTGAATATTATTCCACCTGAATGTAAATTAATCTTGGTCCTAACCCATAGAGGGATGAAGAAGAATGTGTTAGCCAGGTTAGTAATGACATCCCCTGTGTCAGCTGGTCGCACTTGAGCAACAGCAATAATATGAGATACTTTAGGGCCCAGGGGTGATAGGCTGTAGTATTCTGAAACCTGTTATCAGGCCAGACACGACTGCTAAACTGACAGGATGTTTCCCAATGATCCTGCCTTTATCAAGTCCTGAACCAACAAAGTAATGTCCTGAACAAACAAAATAATCATCAGAGACCTTGGCCCCACCCTTAGTCATTTTTTAAAGGGCATAAGACCAGATAGGGAACCTTAGTCCCCATCTGACACATCACACTCACAGTTGGAATTGTCTTCCTCACATCCTGGTCAGAGTGCAGGGAGACCTTATGACGTGTCATTTTCCTCCTCTTGTGAATGTGTTCAGGGACTCAGAGGCTAGTGATGCAGGATTCTAAATCTTCTCAGCCTTGTCAACACTCCTATTCCTGATCCTTTATGTCTGGTAGTAGGGTCTTAAACCTCAACTAAGTGGGACCACCTTTTGCCCAATAATGTTGATCAAGTTCTTCCACAAGAATTCCATTAAATTTTGCTCCATTTATGTCTTGATTTAGTAAACCAGTGGGTGGACCTGCACCCTCATTTATCCCTGGTTACTCTTTATGTTGCTTTCATGGTCCTTTGAAAGGGGCAGCTTACTATTACTGTGCCCCAGGATCTCAGTCCTCTGGGCCTGCTTCAGTGAAGATGGCTAATACCTTCCTGTTGTTTCCACCCCAGAGTGGGAGTTATGGTTGACCTTTCTCATTGCTTCTCCCACTGTCATCCCAGGGAAAAACAAATGGGTCAGGAGTGTCTTCAGTTTGGGAGGGCCCAATTTCATGAACTTCTCCAATGCTGTTCCATGCAGTATCTTCTCTTTCACATCCTGCCACATGGCTTGGTTATATAGCCAAGCTTTTATTGCCTTTACCATCAGAGTGGTTACAGTCTCATGAACAATTTTTCATCTGGATTTACTTTTTGGGAAGTCTGTTACATTTGGGAATACCACTCTTCAATTTCAAGCTCCCAGCAAGCTAGACCAAAGTTGGTATGGGCTTGTCTATGTCTCTATCCTATTATTTCTCCTATTTGATGCAGGCAAAATTCTTTCTAGCAGAGGGTCAGTAGTTAACTTCCCCAGACCAGTTAACTTCTCAGCTCTAGACATCTGAATCTGCAATGCACCCTCTACAAACATATGTACCAACAAAACTCATAATCTGCCCCTGGCTTCTGCTACTATCTGTATTTTTCTCCCTGAAAAAGACCTTATTATAACAGTTTGGTATTTAGCAATACCATTGCTGGTTAAGTGTTTAGTGAAACTGCCTAATCCAGGGATTGCAAACAACCCTGACCAAGCAGGGCTTCCTGCTGAAGGAACCAGACTCTTTTCTGGAGTTGTTTGCAACCCTTGAGACACCATAGGGGTCAGCAAATTGTGGAGACAGAAGCCAGGTTATAGTTTCCCTATTCTTCCAACAGACTGCCTCCTACATCTCTGCCCTTATCTACCTCAATGTATCATCCCTGTTAACAGGGAGACTGCTTATATCCCATTTGTCCTTATATGGCCTGAGGTAGTCCAGCTCCTCAGTCAGCCAGAACCACCCAGGGAAGGCCAAACTGATGATCCATTACATCTCCACCATGCAAATGTGTGTTTGTTTTGGTGATCTAGGCAACTACTCCAATAAGTTGGTCAGAATATGAGACACCTAAAAAAGTCAACCCACTCTATGATAGGTGCAAGGGTCAAGCATGTCTCACAGAGCACTGCAGGGAACAACATTTTACTAACACAGAAAATAGAGCATGCTCAGCTTCACAAGTGGGTCTTGATTCCCCATAGCCAACAGTTTTCAATCTATGGTGCATGCAGGAGATATTTTACATATAACACCCCACAATGTATTGTGAATCCTAGCAGAGTAACTCATTCCCTCCTCACCCAGGACAGATAAATAATCAGGATTAAGCTGGGCATCATAAAACATGCCTACCAGAATCTGTCTTTAGTGAATGGTTGAATATGTTACAGGAAGTGTGGGAAGGAATGTACTGGCAGTTTCCTAATCTACTAGGGGATACATTTTATCAGGCTAGGCAGACTTTCAGGTCCTGAGCACAGGAAGTATCTGTAGGTACCATGGAAAGAGGACAGGCTGTGCTAAGACCAACCGTAACATACATTCCCCTCTGAAAATACTTGATTTGTATCATGCAGAAAGCTTTATTGAAATGAGGATGGCATGCATTTTTACAGCCAGATCACATGGAGAGAGCAGAATATCTAAAGGATAATATGTGTTGATGGCCAGATTTATCTAGTCCACTTTTAAATGATAGAAACAGATTTAGCATGGATCTCAGTAGCAAAACTTTATTTTGTATTTATTCTGCAACTGTATCTAAATTCTAAACATTTTATTACATGGTACAGACAGTTATATAAAGATGAATACAAAAACATAATTTGAACTCTATTCTCTAATTTAAAACATTCAATATTCTCTTCCAAGTTGCCAGTATCCAGTACCAGTGAATAGGTACCTGTTAAAGTACTCATCCATGTGCATCTCTGTATGATATCATTACTTGTTTTTAGCTCTAAAACATCAGAAAGATTATTCAAGACATTTTAACAATGTGAAAAAATTATTTTGCAGAAGAATACATGAATTAAACATGAGTATAGATTTGAAAAACTAGGGTGAAGAAATAACTATCAGTTATGAAAAAATCACAAAAGGATATACAGTAAGGAAAATATGATATATAACAGAAAGAAATTCAGTTTTAAGAATATATATTAAGTATAAATTATATTTCATTTCAATATTTTTCAGGAATGTTTAATTAAAAAATCCTTTTTGGAAACTCAAAATATCTGTGGAACATTGTGCATAGAGCAGTGTTAATCTCTCTGTTCCGCAGGCTATAGATGATTGGATTTATGAATGAAGGCACCATAGAGTAGAACATGGCCATGAGAAGATTACCAAGAGATGGCTCATTTGCCGTGGAACCAAAGACAGCAGTCAACAAAGAAATTACAAACAAAATAAGAATTGCCAACTGTGGGGTACAGGTGGATAGGGCTTTATTACGGGCTTCCATAGAATGCATCTTAAGCACCATTGAAAATATATCAATATAGGACTTAAACAAAAAGGCAGAACATACTAAGATAATACAGGTGCTTATAGTTAAGGCCATAAATTCAGAAAACCGAACATTTGAAGAGGAGATCCTCAAAATTTGAGGCACATCACAGAAATATTGATGGATCACATTAGACCTTGTGAAGGGAAGCCTGAACATGTTTCCTGTGTGGATAGCAGAATAGACCAATCCAGTTGTCCACGAGCCACCTGCTGCCTGTGTGCACAGACGTGGGGTGATGGTGAGCCCATAGTGCAGAGGGCGGCAAATCGCAATATAGCGATCATAGGACATCACCATAAGGAAGGCCAACTCTGTGGCTATAAATAAGATAAACAGATAAATCTGAAAGGCACATGCTAAGAGAGAAATAGATTTATTCCCTGACAGAGAATTCACAATCATGTTGGGAAGAGCAACAGAAATGCAGCAAAGATCTATGAAAGATAAATTCCCAATAAAGAAGTACATCGGGGAGTGTAGATGTGGGTTGATTACAATGGCAGTAAGAGTTAAAATATTCCCAGTCAGGGCACCTAGATAAAACACTAAAAACATCAGACCTTGCAAAACTTGAAGCTCTCGGGTGGTTGAGATATCCATGAGAAGGAATTCAGTGAAGATAGTGAAATTGTCCATATCTTCTAATATGTTTCAGTTTTCCTGTAGTCAAAGTATAATATGATAAAATATGCTAAAAGCCAAATACAGAAAATCCATACATGTGGAAAGTAAAATGTCACCATTGGTAACAATATCTGGCTATTCATCAGGAAGACAGAATAAAGGAAATGGAAAAAAAGAGAAAGTAATTCGAAATCATTGAATGCATGTATTTCTCATTTCATTTTCTTTCCTAATCATTCCAATGTGTTAATTTCAACTTTAATAGGATCAGACAATCTAACTTCATTAAATTATTTAAAATAATTTCAAGACCAAAAAATATTTCAGTTATTGAATCACATATACACTATTTTAGTAAAATATCTTTTCAAACTCTACCTGTCTACATTTAGTGATAATATCTCATTTTCTTCCTTACTAAATGGTCATCCCAGACATGCCCTGTAAGGGCATCCCAGACATGCCCTGTAAGAGATCCCCCACATCGGTCCATTTGTCTGCACAGGCTATAGCTATTCCTGACATTCTTTACATACCAGATGGTTGAGATGATTGCTGATATTTCTTGTTCTTCGGTTGACTGTTTTAGAAACGGTTCCTTTACCAAACTTTGTCAATAATTCTGAGTTTCTTTGGAGAATAATTAATACAAAGAAGAGCAGATAGGTTATGTTTCTCCACTCTTTCATTTCAGTTGTTCTAATAATAACATCCATATGAGTGCTTTCTTTCCTCCTTTGCCCTGCAATCCATAAAATTTTAATTTCATTCTGATAATAACCTATTCAATTTTTCTGTTGCAGTATGTACCAGATTTCCCTTGTTGTCTCTCTAGTTTACCTTCTCACCTGCACAAAGGGTCTAAGAAAAGCATCCCACCTGATATTACTCCTTCTCAAAGAACCCTTTCTGCAATCAGGTATGAATTCCAATATGTGATAAAGGATTAATTTCTGTCCAGATACCTTTTCTATGTGCTTCTCAAGAATTTACTGAGACCTCTTTATTAAAAATAACTATTGTAACCACAATTATTTTACTTGTGCTTAGCTTGGAGTGTTCCACATCATTAATAAATCCTGTTTCACTCTTAATTATCCTCTCAACTCAAAAGCATTTTCTTTAAGGATATAATTACACAATTATTTAATTTTTATATGTGTAAAACACAGTTGAGGGGTAATAATTAAAAATCTTAGAATTAATTATCATTAATAATTTATTTGTTTATAATCAATATGTGATGGCAAAAATGCATATATTTTTGCTAACGTTTTATGTGGATAATAATAATATTCATTTACTTTCACTGATTGTATTCATGAATCTGTAGTTCTTTGCACAATATTTTATGCATTTTTATAGGAACCACTCAGTGATCTATATTTCTTCTATTAACCTCATTTTCCATCTCTGCAGATTGCATCATTCTCTTTCAATTGTACAAATTCTCATGTTTCCCCAGAATGAAGTTACTATACATCGTCTGCCTCAGAGTGCATTGTAATTGTTAATTTCTAAGCCCTGGGTATAACAGAGAGAAAGAGAGGTCAGATTTTTTCTCCCTGATCCTAATTGCTTCAGGGATATTTTGAAATATCTTACTTTATAATTGCAAAATGTGGAAAAATGAATGGGAAACCTATACTTCATGGATTTTTAAACACATGAAATACAATATATTTAAAACCTACCTAGATCATATAAATATAGAAAGCATACATAGTAAAAAGTTCACTGTATATCTCAACAAATCCATTGGTATTTTAAGAACTGCTTTTTCTTTCATGGATTGATTTTTATGAAAGACCTTGGTAAATCACATTTGCCTCTGACTAGCGTAACTATCCTTTACAATCTAATTCATGCAATATTTCTTTCATAATGCTTGTACTGGTTCAATTTCTTCTAATTTCTGTAACATATTTTCCATATGTTTAATGCAGTCTACATATCATATACACTTCCTCAGTTACTACTTTGAAAACCAATCATCTATAATAAAACCAGACTCAGTAACCTTCAAACTCTCTATGAGCATCAATTTATACTCAGGAACAGAAATACAGTGTGCTAAACATCTTGACACACATCACAGCTATTTCAGTCAATTTTTCAATAGCTATTTTAAAGAAACACATGAATTTAAGCATACAATTATACCTGATAAATGATGAATTCCATTTACATTCCGTAACAAGATATTTATTTTGCACAATTATAGAGACTTTACAAAATCCATGATATTGTCTCTATTTTTCACTGAAAAAAAGTCATGTAGTCACTCCTCAGGAAGATTTACATTTAGCTTTAATTATATGAAAAATTCTGATTCTAGATTCTTTGCACACATGGTTATTCCTTATAAAGTTCACCTATGGGTCTTCCATCTCAGGGGACCAAGGGGAATGGTGATTTCACTCTCCAAACAAGTCAGTTTCCTTCCACTCCTGTTTGGTTAGGATCCCTTGACTACTTTTGAGATTAGTTAAATTCATGCTTAGTATCAATAAAAGTAGCATATTTTTTGTGTGTTAAATTTAACAAAAGAAATGTGCCTTTAAAAAGATTCACAGGTCACTGGTAATTCAATATATTTTCAATTTTATTTCTTATTTTGAATTTGCTTTATTTGCATTATAATATATCCATAATATCATGCAAACCCCAGTAAAATACATTTTCTAAAAGTTGGAATTAGCATTATGGCATGAATAATAATCATATGCTTTAAAATTTATCAAGAAAAATAAAACAAAAATGTTCCAGTAGCTGCTAAATTAAGGAAATATAAGATGTATTTTCAAAGAGATTTTAAAATGAAACAAGTGATAAACAAGTGTGGCACAGTGTGGGACTTTTATCAAAACTACTTTGAAGAGATACTTGTACATAGTATATGATATTAACAAAAGTTATTCCCCAGGTTTTAAGTTACTATACCTAAAATCAGTTCTGAGGAAAGTAGTTCATTTGCCACTTTCTGAAAATTTTTATTAATAAGTCAATCAAGAGAGTATCAGTATGTGGGAGAGGTTAAGAAGCTTTCAGGAAAGACTAGGCAGGGAAGGCTCACTAAAAGACTTTTTCATATAACTACAGTTATCACATTTTGGTAAATTGGCAGGGAAGTTGGGTGAAGCAGAGGAAATGAAGACAAATCTATGAAAGGAGAAACCCCCTTGATTTAGTATAGGACAATTTTGCCTTCACCACATTCAGGAACACTCAGTGAGAGTTTCACAGAGCCCACACAGATCTTTACCTATTTTCATATGTCTCTGTATGTATATTTTAGGCCAAAAAGCAAACTGAGAATTTGCCCAGCCTGATAGAGGTCTCAAAATTTTCCCGATATGGCAAGAGAAATTCAGAGTGAGTCAAAATTCATAGTAGATCTGGGTAGATTTTCATTTAGAGAGGATTATTTAATAATAAAGCCATACTATTATTATTTGCATGGCTATTTAGCACTCAAAAGAGGGTAATGGCAGGCTAAATATATACAAAATTATACTGCTTAAGATTTCTTGAAATATTGCTGAAATGAAATTAATAGAATTTACATAAATCATTTGTTCTCAAGTTTTTCGGGTTTTATTTTGTTTTTGGCTTCAGGAAGACATTACACATTTCTAATGTGATAACTTTCCATATAAAAATATGCAAATTTATAGGTTACTTAGGGTTTTTAATAAGCATTTAAACTGATATAAGTATAAAGACGTAATTTATTAAAAGTAATGAATGCATTGTGCTTTAATCTAATAATGCATGTTAGATATTGTTATATCTCAAAATCAAAATAAAATTATTGAGAAAAAAGAAATGATTTTAACCTTTGAAAGGGAGATAGCTGAATTTTCACACATACTTCGCATTCATTCAATTGGATTGACTGAAGAGTGTGAAGAAAATATGACCTTATACGGTTATATATATTTAGGAAAGAGAAAGAATATTTGATTATCATTTTATACAAATTTTCAGATTATTACTTAATTGTAATATTTTAAATAAAAAACCAATATGGCGGAGACCAAGATGGCATTGATCTAGGTGGGTACTCATGAACTAGATCTCCGGGGATGGCCGATTATGGACAGGGTCCTGCCCGAGGGTCTGTGCTGTGGGCGCACGGAGTGAGAAGCTTGGGTCATCTAGCAGCATGCAGATGGATGGGGTGGAGTGATCGGTGGAGATTCGTGAGTTCTGAGCCTGCCTGTGGTGGTCAACACAGATGACTGAGCCCCGCCCACACAGAAAACGGCTGGCTGGAGCCATGGATCCTACATCCGCGACTCCTGCTGCCTGCTGGCATGAGGAGCATACTCTGAGGAAGGGAGGGCTCTGACAGAAGGTGGAGAGGGGTTTAACTTCTGTGGATTTGGCTGCCTGGACCCCCTCATAGCTTTGGGGAGCAGATAAGCCAGCTCGAAACAGTGCCAGGCTGAGGGGAGAGGTGAAACTGCTGAGCAAACTTGATTTACCCAGCAGCCCACTGACCCTGAGGCCTGGCTCCAGAGGGGGCAGAGTCAGCCAATTTTATCGCTCTGCACTGACAAGCATCAAAGCTTCAGCACTCCTGGGGAGGTCAGGAAGTGAGTAGGGCTTGATTAGTTTCCACGACCCTATTTAGGGTCCCCTCGGTGAAGGGATTGATCTAGCAGAGGACTCCTTTTGGGTCCCTTATACCCCCCCCCACCAAAAAAAAAAGTCACCTTAAAAAATGAATTCCTGTTCTTAATTTAGTATAATACAAAAATCTGCCTCAAAACCTACAGATAGAACCCCGAAGGGAAATTGATAAATGCAAGCAGGCTGAGAGGATCAACAAGTACACTAGAAGGAACACTTCCTCCTTAGCTTTGTTTGACTGCTTGATGGTGTGATTGTTTAGCTTTTCTCTGTTTATTTGTTGTCTCTTGCTTTTCTTTCCTTTTTCCTCCCCCTTCTTTTTTCTTTCATTTAAAAAAAATTAGGTGCTGCTAGCTTGTCTCTTCTTTGCTGTGCTTCTTCTTCAGTGATTTCCCATTCTCTGTCTATACTGATATTGCATCACAAGCTATCTCTTATCCTTCCCTCATCTCTCTGCCTTCTGCTTTCTGTTGTGGTTCTTAGACACCACGCTTTTTCATTAGTCCAGAACTTAAGGATGTCAATCTCTATTCCATCTATTTTGTTTTCTTCTTCTTCTTTTTTTTTTTTT